>JANHAO010018548.1:0-13574 GCA_026873985.1 Saraca asoca
TTAGATGTTATATGATTGTTGCTTAATGATCAATTATAGGAAGAGGATAGGAAAACTAAGCAATGCAATGAGCTTTTGATGTGTTGTTTGTTTGGCTGAATCTTGACTGCTTAGGATGGATTCATTAATCATTTCAAGGCTTCTTCTTATAATTATCAACAATTAAATAAATATTTAGTGATCAAGGATACATTAATCTCAAGCTAGTTAGTTCCCTTGGCTGGTTAGTTTATTTCTTCTTGTTTTAGTTTCTGTTATGTTAGTTTGCTATTAGTAGTTACTGCCAAATCCCCCTTATTTCTAGCTCCTAATTTGATTGATATCATCCTAAAATGATCCAAGGGCTCGACCTAGTGTTGCCTACACTACAAGTAGTTTAGGTAGCTTCGATTTTATAAATTTCTAATTTGATCGGTCTCGATAGCCACAATCATTCATCAAAGCATCTTCGAGGAACATTACTTTCTATGGAGGATCTTACTGTAAAGGTTACTGCTCAGGTGACACAAAAGGTGAGACAGGAGATTACTACTTGAGTGAGGCAAAAGGTGAGAGAGAAGGCCTGGGACGGGATGGAAGAAATCTTTGATCAAAAGATTAAGGCCTACATTCAAAAGATAGGCATGTAGTCACCCACCAACCTAATGCCTGTAAATGATGATGCAAAGATGCACCATCCTCCCCTGCCTAATAGTGCAAAAGCTAGTTGCTTGGGAGACTTCGACCTATTTGTAGAGCTATCGAAGTTAAACGACTATCACTAAAAGCTTAAACTTCCTTTATAATGTAAGAAGTTTCTAATATTTTCTATGAAAAATAACATTATAACTTTTTCAATTTTATTTTTTTTGTCTATATAAGAAAGAGCCAAATATCTTTTAGCTCTAGCACCCGAGGAACATATGGTGGCATATAGATGGATTTTCCAAAGCTGCACCCTTCATTGCCCACAATTGTGGGGTGATGAAGCAAAGGTCATCATTGAACCCTACTAGATTATATGCAAAACTATCAGCGCCAATGGATAAATTAGAGACAATAGGCCAAGCGATTAGGACTTACATCGCATTGTCAAAGAATTCTATCACTTTGGCTAGAAAGGTATCATTTTCTATCTAATAAATTCTTTTAAGACCCAATTTTACTATAATTTTAACATCTAAATTTCATAATTTATGCATTTCAATTAGGTATCTTACCAAGAAAGGAGTGAGCAAAAAAAGGGGGAGACCCAGGAGGTTGAAAGTAAGCAAACCAAGAGATTAATGACTTATCCAACTGATTAGCCAACTCAGACCTAAGAGATGCCCCCTATTGAACTAAGAAAAAATTTATTTGCTATAACTGAGAAGATGATGAATGATGATTTCATCCAAATTCATATAGATGCCAAGGTTGTAGGTAATGAATATGAAATTTTTATGACCAAGGACGACATCATACAATTTTCAGTCATGGAAGAAATAAATATATCTTGCGTCCAAATTTTTGAAATGTGATTTTACCTTTAATTTTTAATTTATAATTTTATTTATATTCAAAGTATTTTGTTAATCATTTCCTTTATTTCCTTGTAAATGCTTTTGCATCGTGACTATAAGACCAAGGGATTGGATGTTAGATTTCTATTTCCATAATTACTTACACCGATAGACTCCACCTATAGTGAAAAACAACAAACATCATGGGGAATCCTAAAAAAAAAAAAAAAGAAGCAATGTGTTTTTGCACATTTTATTGAGTTGTAAGTATCTAGCGTGATATTCGAAATTTTGTTATCATAGACATCATTTTGTTATTACTTAGTTGATATTTTGTTATTATTTTGTTTAACTTTATTTATAAACAAAATTTATTTGCTAATCATTAATTTTTCTATTCTTAATTAAATAATTCCATTTCACTAAAACTATAGAACATTTCAAGAATTTAATACTATTAAATTGGATAAAATAATTCAATAATTTAAATTTTCTTTAATCGGTAAAATAATTAGTCTTTGAGCAATTTATTTATGAAAATTGTAATATATTATTTAAAAAATAAAATAGACAAAAATAATTCAACATAAATAAGACATGATGACAAGAAAATATGCATATAAATGAAAATTAAGACGTCAATTCTTACAAAAGAACCGACATCGAAAGTCTTCCATTAGTTTTCGCAAAATCAACTATCATGCTCATTTTCTTCTTGGTTTAAAATTGTAGCTCTCTCCCCTTCCATCTTCAACAGTTCAAAGGCCCTCTCACTTTCACTCTCTCACTAGCCAAAAAAGCCTAGCTCAATCTCACGCTCCTTTTCTCGATGTTTTAAACCGATCTTCTTTTTCACATTCTCTCTTTATTTTTTAGATAACAACTACTTTTATTTTTTAATTTTATTAATAATTGATGCTATATAGATAAGATAAATTATTTGCTAGGTATGTTTAATTTTGTGCCCTAGTCATTTTTTAATTGTGTATTAATTTAATTTTGTGCCATAAAGTAAAAACACGTATTATAGCTAGAACACAAAAATGCTTTAATACATTTTTAGCATAGGAACATACCTAAGACATAGCTAACTTGTTTTCTAACATGTTTGGGATTGTAAATTTGTAATTATAGCTTCAGTTTTCACATCGCAAATAAAGTCTAACTAATTTAATTTTAATATATAATTGATTTGATCTATTAACATAAGTCCAACATTGTCTTGTTTTTTAGTCATGGATCATAGGTGCATATCTACCGATCGATTGAGTGAAGAATACGCAATGGGATTGAGGAGTTTATTAGATTTGTTGTTAATCAATGTGTTATAAATCATAATGAGCTAATTAGATGTCCTAGTGTGAGATGTTGTTATGTTAAGAGAATGAAAACCACAAAAGTAAAAGAAAATTTATTTATTCATGGTATTGATAAAGACTATATACAATGGATATAGCACAGTGAAAGTAAATTGTCTAGTATGTCTAGTAGTTATCAAGATGAGAGTACTAAAAATATGAAATTGATGTAGGGATTGCATAATCGATTAGAGGATATGGTGCATGATGTTGTTGAAAATAATTTTATTGAGCGACAGCGTGTCCTTAAAAACTTGTTAAGTGATGCAGAAAAGCCTTTATATCTAGGTTGTACTAAATTTATACAATTATCTGTTATGTTGAGATTGTTCAACTTGAAAGCGAAGAATATGTAAAGTGACAAGAGTTTCATAGCCTTACTTGAAGTAATGAAGGATATGTTTCTGGAAGGTAATGAGCTTCTAGATTGTACTTATTAGGCCAAGAAAATCTTATGCCTGATAGGTATGGAGTATAAGAAGTTACATGCTTGCCTTAATGATTGTATATTGTATCGAAAGGAGTATAAAAGTTTACATGAGTGTCCAAAATATGGGGCATCATATTACAAAATGATGTCATGAAAATAAATGGGCTCCGATTAAATTGTTACAATATCTTCCAATAATACCAAGGTTTAAAAACATGTTTGCTAATGTAAGAGATGCCAAGAACTTAAAGTCACATATGGACTAGATGATTTCTAATGACAAGCTTTGACATTCAGTTGATTCTCCTTAATGGAAAACACTTGATTCAATGTTCCTTGAATTTGGTAATGAAGCAAGAAACCCTAGGCATGGACTTTGTATATATAGAATGAACCCTCATGGGGACCTGGGCAACAAACATAGCATGTAGTCCATTCTATTGGTGATTTACAATCTACGTCCTTAGTTATATTGAATGCAAGTATATAATGTTGTCATTGATGATTTGGGCCCCAAACAACCAGGAAATAGTATAAATATATTTTTATCACCACTTATTGAATATCAAGAGTCTTTTTAGTTACATGCCTTGCACTTTTGCATAATAAATGACTTCTCAGCTTTACATAAACTTGTCTGGATACAATGTCAAAGGACATAAAGCATGCCCTATTTGTGAGAATGATACTTCTTTTTGTCAACTTAATCATAGAAAGAAGATAGTGTATTTTGGTCATTGAAGACTTCTTCCCCAATTACACCATTATCAAGGTAAATAAAGGCTTTCAATGAATCACTAGAGGAGGGAAAAGCTCAAATGCAATTTACTAGGGACCAAGTTTATGAATGAGTAAAAAATATTAATGTCATTTTTAGCAAACTCTTTACATTTGCTAATGATAAGATTTCTTGGAAAAAGAGGTCCATATTCTTTAATCTTCTATATTGGTAAATCTTGTTTATGAGACATAATCTTAATATGATTCATGTGGAGAAAAATATCTATGACAGTCTCATTGGAATGCTTTTGAACATACTTAGTAAGACCAAGGATGGAGTCAAAGCCAGATTAGACTTGGTTGAAATGAAAATATGAAAGAAAATAACATCAGAAAAGAAAGGTTAACATATGTATTTGCCTCCAACTTGTTATATTATTCTTGGAAAGGAGAAAACAAGTTTCTATGAGTGTCTATATGGTGTTAAACTATCGTAAGGGTATTCTTCAAAAATCAAAAACCTTGTTTCAATGAAAGATTTGAAATTAGCTGCTTTAAAATCTCATGATTGTCATGCTTTGATGCAACAACTATTACCAATGGCTATCCAATCAATATTACCTAAACATTTGAGACATATTGTTACTAGACTTCATTTTTCTCTTCAATGCAATATGCAACAAAGTCATTCATCCTAAGAAATTGAATGACTTGTAAGGGAAAGTTATTGTTACACTATGCCAAGAGGTGGAAGTACTCGTTTGAGTGATATATGAAAATCCTAAAAGGGTATATGAGGAATCGACATCATCCTGAAAGACGTTTTATTGAAGACTACATAGCTAAAGAGGTTGTTGAGTTCTGTAGTGAATACTTATCAAATGCAGAAGCTATCAAAGTTCCCAAGTTTCATCAAGAGGGAAAAATTGCAGGTAAGGATACATTAAGAAACCAAGTGGTGAGCATCAGTCGTGAAATGTAGTTACAAGCACACCTTTACATCTTGTATAATAGTGAAAAAGTGGAGCCTTACTTAAACTGGCATATGACCCTTACAAAAAAGCAAAATCATGGAAAGAATGAGCAATGGGTACAAATTGAACACAACTGCTCCTTTATCACTTTGTTCCAAAGTCGAGTTTGTTTTTGGTTGGCATAAGCATTAAATGATATTTCTAAAACTACAAGATGGTTAGCCCTCGCATTGAGGTCTTATCTTATCATGGATATGATATCAATGGATGATCTTTCAACACAAAAGGACAGGATGATATAAGCTATATGCAAAATAGTAGAGTTACTTTGGTGGCTTAGTCAATGCGTGTTTCTAGTTCCAAATATAAAAACCATGTATACACGAATACGTCATATTATGGGTTCATTGAAGACATATGAGTGCTTGACTACATCAAATTTAGGGTGCTTATATTTCAATATAAATGGTTTAAGAATAATAACAACATCCAAGTTGAAGTGTTAGGGTTTATGTTGGTGGATCTTAATAGGAAGGCTCATAAGGAGGAATCGTTCATAATGGCATCCAAAGCAAAATAGCATTTTTATATCACAGACCTGATTGATAAGAAGTGGCCTACAATTTTTCAAGGGAAGAGACAGATTGCTAATGATGGGGATGAAGAAGAGATAAGTATTGATATGAAAGAGACCCCTATTTCTTTTCAGGAATACCTTTGATGAATGATGAATACAATTTGGAGGAGTTCTAAATGCAAGATGATCATGGCAAAGAGATATGGGTTAAAGATCCTCCCAGAAAAAAAAAAGAAAAATTGAAGGTAATTGATTATGTTTATTATATGTGTATGCAACTATATAATTTTTATTTTAAATACTTATACTACTTGATATATGATATGTTTATTGTATATATAGGCAACTAACTATATAATTTTTAGTTTAAATACTTATACTTGATTATGTGTTTATTAAAATTAAGATGTCTAGATAATAAAATTATTTGATTTTAGTGAAACAGAAAATGCTTCATAAAGGAATTCAGTCATCTAGTAATAATATAAAATATGTATAGCCTATTGAATGGTTTACTCTTAGGTATGAATGCTATACAACTAGTTTCATATAAATTTAATTTAGTTGCTTATCTGAAATACAGATATCATTTTGTTAATTTCATTAAAAATAAAATTTTATCTTTTAGGTAAATTTACTCTCATGAATTGTATATATAAAAATGTAGCTTAGACTTACACGGATGGATATGATAACATTTGAAATATTTCTTATATGAAACTCTCACTAATATCAGAAATTACATTAAAGGAGAAGGCTTAATTAAAAGAGAAATACAATTGAGTGAATTTACTCAGAGAGTAAATAAATTATTATTATTTATAGACATGCTATTAATTTGGCATGTTCTGATTTTAATTTAGTTTTGCAATGTTTTGAATTTTTTGTTGATCTATTAAAATGTTTGAAGTTATTGAAATTGGGATTATATTGGATGATTATAAATTATGGTTTGATGATTGTTTCTACAAAAATGTAGATAATAGAAGGATTCTATAAAAAAAAATGTAGTTAGCAGTAAGTTTTTTTTTTTTAAAAAAAAAAAAAGAGATTCCACTAACAATGTCAATTTTTATAAATAACCTTTAACAGTTGTTAGTGGTCGAGAAAAGATATCAATTATTTTGTAAAATGATCTCTTTAGTGATTAATAAAGGATGTTAGTTTATGAGGAAAACCAACATTTTTTGTAGAAAAAAAAGGATGTTAGTTATTCATAAAAAATTGATATGTAAAATTTTTTTAAATAAAAAGACATTAGTTGCAAATTAGAAACTAATGTCGTTTCTTGTTTTACATGTCAATTTAAAAATCAACATGGATTGTTCTAACTTACCACCTCACTCAGATAGATGCCAAACTCCAAATCGATATGGCACATGTGAAATAACCAACATGTAAGTGTATTTCTGTAGTAATGTTTGGTAGAGAAAAGCATGGGAGATAAAATCTTATGTTTCACTTAGTTAGTTTAAAAGTTGGAAGTTGAACAACTTCATCGGTGATCGCAGGAATCACATGTGGACTAAGTGAAATACCTTAAAGAGAACAAAATATCCATACCTTAGTGTCACAAGCTAGTATTGTGAACAACTTTAATAGGCAAACATGTTTAATTTTGGATGAAATTTGACATAAAAATCAAACATGAAGAGAAGGTCATATGGTGCCAATTTGGGAGCAAATGGACTTGTGCATTATTTTTCCTATTTTCGAGGCACTTATGTCTTTTTATTACAGATCATTTATCTAACGTGAGTAAAAAAGTAAATAGTTGTGATCCTTACATTTTTATCTTCACGTCCATATTAGATAGTACATATATAGATTCCCTTCTGAGCTACAAGAAATGTGTTTACATTAACTTGAAAAAAGTATGTCTATTTGTGCTAAAAGAGCTTCAGCTTAGAATGTTTTTTCGGAGGGTGTGTTTGGTGAAACATATCATAAAATAGAATTATCTCTCTCCTTATTTAAAAAGTCCCTTTATGTCATGCACTATAAACTACTTATATAGGCCATTCTTTAAGATTCATTATGCACAAATGCTTCAATTACACACTCATGTTACCTACGGACATGTTGCACATAAAATTTTATTATATGGGCTATCAAAATTTATTTTACCATATTATCTATTCAAGGTTGGTTTGGATTTCTTGAAAAACTAACATGTTGATCAAAAGTTGATAGCATGTAAAGTACAATATGACTAAAGAAACTACTGACCCATAAGAATTAATCTAGTGCCATGCCTGCGTAATTTACTGCGTAATTTACTAATGAACTACTCCTATCTCTTTTTTTCCCTCTTTATATTTTGCAGGATCAATTAGGAACATATGTAATGGTCAAGCCATACTTAAGAAAATAAGTAATCTTATTATTGTGTGTGTTTTACATAAAAATTTTACATTAACTATTATGTCATAATTTTGTTACTTTTTTTTTCTTAGTATGAATGATTATGGTATTCAAATTATTTGATTAACTTCATGAGTAAGAACAATAATTTTAAGGTAACACGCAGTGCCATTAATGTTATGGTACATTGTGAACAATTAACATATCATTTCCTTGCATTTTCTACAATTTTATTGCATGACAGATTTTAGGCTCAATATTTTATTTTTTTTCGGTTACAAAATAAACAGTCATAAAGGGAATGGATACAAATTAAACCTGTGATATTGTCAAGCTTCCCAGCCTCTAAAGCATTCCTAGTGTACCTAAGCCCACATTCTCTAACATAAGTCATGACTAGAATTTGCACCTTTGTCCATTCATTGGGCAGCTGATACAAATCCATTCAAGCAATACTCAAGTATATTTATAATATAAAAAATATTTTATTTTGTTTCCTTTTCTTATTTAATATATCTGATTTTTATCCACCAATACTCAAATATATTAATAAAAGAAAAAATATGCTTCCTTTTTATATTTCTTCGTTATATCTTTCTGTTAACTAATTAAGTTTGACTATTTGAATACACAAATTTGATATTTGCTTAGAAGAGCGGTTTTTGAAAATAAAATTTTAAAAATTTAATGTGAAGTGATTTTTTATTTGACATTAAATCAAAATATTGTCACATAAAACAGAAATATTATAAAATTTCACAAGATGATATATTTATTACAACTTTATCATAAAAAATTGTAACACAAAAATTTGTAACTTTTCATAAAAAAGTTACAACTACCTTTAATTGTAATAATAGTATTTAGTATTGCAAATTTTATATAAAATCATGCAATTTTTTTTCCAAATGCATGCAACTCTTTATATAAATTATGTAACTTGCAATTATTATAAAATTCTTGTAATATTTTATGAAAAAGTTGCAACATTTTTTTAAAAAGTTATGACTAGATTTAATTGCAATAAAATTTTTTAGTGTTGTAAATTTTGCATATGTCACTTCCCAAGGTTGGGAATGTAGTTGATTTGGATTGCCTAGTGACAGTCCAGTAACTAGTGAACTCATGACTCATAAAATGTAAATAATCAACCTTTCCTTCGCATTGATTTTATAGATAAAATAGTTCAAAATTCATATGTGAGCACTTGTTTGAATAAATAACAAATTTTCAAAAATAAATCAGCTTAAACAAATTATACTTTAATGATCTTAAATCAAAACTGAAAATTTTTAAAATACTGGGTTGGCTAGCATGGCATCTAACTCATCACTACCACATCATCCTCATGCTAAATAACATTCTCCAACCTTAGAGTGCAAGAGTTGATCTTATCTGATTAGGGCTCACTAAAGCTTCGTTATCTGAAATTGTTAAATATGAATGGGGTGCGTACAATCCAAATATTCAATGAAGTGAAAGTTTTCCACCTCACTATGAATAGAAACCTTTGATCATACATACATACATACATAAGCATGTCATATGTGCTTAATACACATACATATTCAAATTCATATTCACATGCAATCATAATCATGTTCATAAATATTTATTTCCATGTTCTGGCATCTCACCAGTTTTGCTAGCATGCATCATCCTCATTTCTTCCTTTCATTCTATCCTATTTTATACTAACATCAAACACAAAGGCAATTATTCTTATATTCTTATTGGCTATTTTGAGTACATAATAATCAACAGTGGCTACATTAGTGTCATGGACCAGTAGCTCTCTAGCCAAAATCATACGACGCATGCTTACTATTTTTGGCCAACATGTCATCCTTCCAACAATCTTAAGCCACACTTGGATAGATAAATAGGATATTGAAGATTTCATCACTTATACAACCAAAATCTTATGCACAATAAGTTCAAAGGTAACATAAGCCTATACAAAGTAACCAAACCTTAAGAACACCCCATATAAGTAGCCTTTAGTGCACAACGAGCATGGGACAATCAAATAAGGAGAGAAACAACTTCTTTTCATTGATATATGCCTCATTACATAGTTTAGAATTTGCGAAGGAAGACACTAAGCCAACACACTTTTAAGATCCCTAGACTAGTGCTAACAAGCCCAAAATGAGCACCCAAAAAGGCCTAATGTGCCATCGATGAGCCCCTAATAGGCTACCAACATGCCTTCTTCTAAAGAGCATTTTAAGTTAAAGGCTAAATGGCACAAATAATACTTTTTTTGAGTTGACATAAGGTATTTTTCTCATAGTTTTTGGTGGAGTTTATATGCCATCTTATACTGAAATGACACTAAAAATACAAGGAACATGGTCATGTGCTTTTTTCTATCACTAGACAAGTGAATCATGCCAAAAAAAAAAATCAAAATACCCCCAAAACAAGGAAAAATTGGAAAAATAGTACACAAGTTATATCACTCCCAAATTTGACCTACAAGGCCTCCATACTATGGTTGATTTTTCTACAAAATTTCATGTTAAACCAAGCACATTTACCCTTCAAGATTAGCTTGAAGATTCAATTATGAACACTATCTAGGATTTATCCTTATTTTCTAAAATATTAGTTGAATTATGAAAAGTAAGAATTTGTAACTTATCAAACTCAAGCTAAGTTTCAACACTAGTCTAGTCCACCGTCGCATACAATCACATGTAAATAATGTAAACCATTACAAGAATTGTCATTTTCGAGGGAACTTTCTGACTGATTTTTTCCATAGAAATGTGCACAAAAAATAGATGGTCTCGTATTTGAAATTGAAAAAAAAATCTATTGGAGAGTTTTAAAAAAATTTGCCAGAAATAATTAACAACAAACTAATCTTTCAAAAAATTGGCATGAATTTTGAAAAAAAAATGCTCGATGTTTTCAATAGACAGATTCATCGAAAATTTGAAAATAATTCCAAACCACTCAACTATCCTCACTTCATCTTTCAAAGAGTTTTGGGATCTCATTGCACATCAAACCTCTCCAATAATTATGTAGCTTCATTTCTACATTTTTTAGGCAAATTTCAGAATTTCAAATCGATTAAATTATTGATAATGCATTATTTTACATTTTTACTAATTGTTATTGTTGATTTTACTTATATTTAGGAATTTTAGGATTCAATTAGATTTAAAAGTTACAGGTTGAATTAGATTTAGGATTAGGTAATTAGAAATCACTTAGCTTTAGTTTCTAATATGTTTTTAATGCATGTTGAATTAGATTTAGAAATTATAAGTTGAATTCGATTTAGGATTGGATAATTAGGAATACCTACTTGTAGTTTCTATTGCGTTTTTAATGCATGTTGAATTAGATTTAGAAATTGTAGGTTAAATTAAATTAATTAATGCAAAGATGATGGGCTGGGGATTTAGATGTGGTAAAGGGCAATGATCTCAAGGACAAAATACAATAACTATTGGATTCTTATTGTATTTTATTTTATCTGTAATCTTTGTTATATTTAGTTTTAGCCAATATTTTGAAAATCAAACAATTCGACTAGTTCAACTACTAACCATTATACTTTATGGTTCAAGTTGATCCAAAAAAACATTTTAGTTGTCAAATCAATTTGAATTGGTCTGAACTAGCATAAACAAGGGAAAATCGAAAAATCAATCCGATTTTCAAAAATCGATCAAAAAAAAATTTTTTTGTTGAGTTGATCTAATAAGTCTATATGTAACAAAAAACTAACAAAAAAATTTAACACTTAATTGATCAAAAACTTACTAGTTTGCTTACTTTCTTTTAGTTGTTTTATTTTTTATATAAAATATGAGCTCATATTTATAGTGTATGTTAGTTCTTTTTAAATTTTTTAATAAATTTATATTTATAACTTCATGTCATTTGATCATTGATTTAATAAGTTGAATCAATCGAACCATAACTCGATGACTTTTTCAATTCACTATCCAAACTTATTTTTAAAACATTGATTTCAATTCATTACTAACAAGTGATATATCAATTCATTTGTTATTTTCTTGATTTTTTTTTAATGGCAGCCGGTAATACGCTACATTAGTGCCAAATAGCCATGATGATATGTATATTGAAGAATTTGTTGACGAATATTAAAGGTTTAACTTTAATTTATTATTGGTGTAAAATATTTTACATTATCAATTATTAGAATTAATAATGCCATATCGTTAAAAAAAATCAAGTGTAATTAATAATTTTTATTAATAATAAAAGAATTTTAATTAATAGATTTTTATTAACATTATAATATAAAAATGGATGATAATATAAAATTTATTTGCACCAACGATAGATCAAATTTAAATCCTACTATCAAAGGATATGTTATTCCAAATCATGCAATGAAATTGAAGGCTGGTGTTCCGTTTTACATTACTCAGAAATATTGATAAGTCTTTGGGGGGGTATGCAATGACACTCGAACGGTGGTAACTAAATATGAAAAACATGGCATAGAACTGATAGAAGCAAGAGTCATATCATCCCCTTATAAATATGAAAAAGTTTGTTAGAAATTTATATACCATAATTCTTAATTTTCCAAAATTCTAAACCATGCAGAAAACTACATCAAACTATAATCGAATCTTAAGATATCATAATTCTCACAATATATTTAATGAAGGATAAAGATCTTATCTGGATCCATGATTTCTTGATCAATGTCCTTGTGAGAATTTTCCCCTCTCTTCCTTCCTCTTTCCTTGTATCTTTGATAGTGAAGATACGGTCCTTTTCTCTTCTGTTATGTTTTTCTCTTATGTTGTCTCTAACTGCAGACAATTATTTATAATGAAGGGAGAGGAGAGAGAGTTATATTTTAAAATTCAAAATTAACCCCCATTGACTTTAATTACTTTCAGACCAAACTACCATTACATTAGGCCATCTTTTATTTAAAGTCAGTCTATTAGTTATATGGGCCACTATAGATTATTAAAATAATCTAACAATCTCTCACTTGCCCCATGTGACGACTTGAAGATTCAACAATAAACCATAATTGTGCACCATACATTGAAATTATCAAGTCATTACTTTTAATTGAATTGAAATGATTGGATCATGGTGGTCACAAGTTATCCAACAACTTGATTCCTTCCATGTATCACAAATTAACTCAAAATGTCTTTTCTAAGACACATCCTGTCATCACACCAGAATAATACAGGTATACCATATAATGTGGATGACATGAAAATAAGTAGAACCATAACTTTAATTGAATTCACAAGTGTCATGCAATACAAGCATTACATCCATACATGTATATACATACATCACACTGTAATATTAACAAGGACTTGTCCATAATGCCCATCCTTTCAACATGGCCAATGAATGTTTTGGGTGGCAACCCTTTAGTTAACAGATCCGTTATCATTAAATCTGCACTGATATGCTCAATTGACACTTTTCATTTCTGCACTTCTTCTTCTTTAGAGAAGAAGATAGTTGTGGAGTTATCACAATAAATCCTTAGCGGCCTAGCTATATTGTCGATAATTTCAAGCCCCAAGGTAAAATTCTGCAACCACAATACGTGAACTGTGGCCTCAAAGCATGCCACAAATTCGGCTTTCATGGTAGAAGTAGCAATCACAGACTGTTTTCCATTCTTCAATGATA
>JANHAO010018549.1:0-13552 GCA_026873985.1 Saraca asoca
AGATTTCAAACCTCGAAAAAAGCTTTAAAAATTCAAAAGAAAAAGAAAAAAGTTACAAATTTCAACCATGTCGTTTCATTTTCAAAGCTGGTTGCTATCTTGGTCTTCCTTCTTATATTTCCCACAGTAAGAATTCCAATGCAAATGCAGCACCTTTCGCCGTGTCGACCACGCTACCTTCTTCCAATGCATTGCTTTTCCTCTTTACAGAACCCCAATACGCTTTAATTTGGAACAAAGCATCCACAAATAAACATATGCGGCACGCCGTTTTACACCCCACTCAATACGTCGTTGCTATTTTTGTGATCTTCTTTTCTTGGTGTTCACAATCAACAACACGAGGGAACTTGGAATGAGAGATGTAATTTAATGAATTATTGGACGGCGTATAATAGCACTGTGAAGTTGATTGATTGAAATTGAAATGAAATTCTCTATGTACTTGAAGGGTTAAAATATATAATGTAATTTCCATTGATTGCGTTGTTGTCGTTTATATAAAAACGCTGAGAGACAGAAACGTGGCGTCGTCTAAGCTGAGGAGAGACAATAGAGATAAGTCCACCGAGTGGGGGCCGCATCTTTGACCTGTAAGTCATCTCATCATACGGTCTCCTATAAAACTTCAAATAAGGCAGGAATGATTCTCGAGATTTTTCGATTTTGTTGACGTGGCAATCCTTGCGGAAAAAAAAGGCCGGCGATTGGAGGAAGGAGGGACGTGGGGTCCGCGGCTGGGCCACCTTGGGAATAGCCTCTCTTGGTGTGACACGTTGCGGCAGCGGAGTGGAAGGGAACAAGCTCTTTCTCGTTGGCTTTCCACCGTTGATATCACCACGTGGAGTTCTCATGACCGGTGATGCGAACGAGAAGGACCGGGCGTTGAGCGGAGAGATTAGTGCGGGGCCCAGAGGAGAGGAGCTGGTGGGGCCTACTTTGGATGCCGACGTGTCGGTCAAGCTGAGATGCCATGGCTTCAAGGAGTCGAAATGATGCGATACAGTGAAGGAGAAGCGTGATGATGAGCATGAGCCAACCTTAGCCGTTGACTTGATCGTGGATGGGTCAAATCGAAGAGACGAGGCTCGCGGATAGGCTGAAAAGTCGTTGAAGTCAAGTGATTCTTCAAAATCTAACGATGAAACCACCATCGTCACCGTTGATAGCTCAACAAAGGGACGAACTCCCTGCACCCGCGACACAACAAATCAATTTATTTTATCATCAATAAGTAATATGAAAAATGTGGTAAAAGCTTGAGATATTTACGACAGCAGCACAAAATCTACTATTATGGCTGAATTCTCGGTCTTGGACACATTGGAGTTTAAGCAGGTAAAAAGACAAAAAGGGCAATAGTGCACCCTACAAATTCTAATAATTAACCCAACAATATAGGGCTTGTTTGATAAACAGGGAGAAAACTAATTTTTAGTGAAATTCATAAATGAGTTTATTTTATATTTATAACATTATTAGGGAATTGATTTTGGAATTAAAAGTCACTCTCATCAACTTTGGCTTAGAATCCATTTTGGGCACACAATGCATTTTGAAAGATTGGTTTCTTAGCCAAACACACTGATAAGAAGTCTATAATCAATTATTGAGTTTAGAATTAATTCTTAAAGTTTTAGAATTAATACCAAATTATACACATGCATAAACTTGTTGAATAATATTGCTTCCACTTATAAATAATTTCATATATTATTTTACATTTGTGTAATGAGAAACATTTAAGTCAAAAATTTTAAGCTCAAATTTAAGTCAATATTTAAATAATTGTAATACCCTTTTATCACTTAAATTATATAAACTTAGAAGAATTAAAAAAAAGAAAAGAAAAAGGAAAGTGTGGTTTTTGAGATGGGCTTGGGGGGGCCACAAAACAGTAATGGTGATCCATTATTGTCAAAGATAGTCAAATAGGAACATGCAAAATAGGAAAGTGGGATGCAGAGAGACAACAGAATTATAGACCGAAATAGGGTGAGTAGAGAGGCAGTGTTTGGGAGTGTAACTGGCAGATGATAATCGTACAAAGTAGACTACCTCAATAAGGCATGAAAATAGATTTTGAAAGTTTTACCTTCCAAACATAAGCAAAGAGAGAAGGAGGGTCTATAACAAAAGCCTTGTGTAGTCTGCCTGGGTAATACTCAGCCACAATTTTCAGTGCTGCCAGTAACAAGTTCATGAAAGCAGATGCTGACCTGAAAAAGCCTGCATTTAGCCAAACCCCTTCTTGTTAATCTCCCAAATTTAACATTAACCACAATAATTAACATATTAGCTTAAAAAAGTTTTTAAACAAAGAAATGTTAAATAACAAAAACACACTTTACTTCTTCATAAAAATTTTACATGAATTTAATTTAATATATATCCTAAGATTAAGAAGACAAATAGACACAATATTTATAAATTGTATTAATAAATATAAGATTTACATTTATTATTGTGTATTTTTTTTTTCTGTGTGGTAAATTAAACTTATACAAAATGACATTAAAAAGATTAAACTAAATTGAGGAATCAAAACGTGGTTACAAGAAAAACTAAAATTCTTGAATTTTCCTAAAGTTATAGTACCGACACTCGCAAAAAAGAAAAAAAAAATAGTAGTCTCGTATAGTTTTGTTTTGTCTGAAAATTGCGAAAAAATATTATGTTTATTCAGCATTTATTCCCGGTGGTACTGGCAAAAGCAATAAAATGGAGAATTAATTAATTAAAAGGAAGCACTGAAGCGATATACATTAATGGTAATGATTATAATAATAATTAACTCCAATTCCCGATAATACCCTCTGAGATCCGACAACTGAACGGAGACTTGACCGTGACAGTCCAGGGGCACACCGGACACTCAGTCAGATGCCTCAGAATCTTGCCTCATGTCCCAATCTTTTCAGTTTCGTTGCTTTTTTTTTTTTTTTCTTACTTTAATTCCTCAGTAATATAAAGGGTATCATGGGAAATAGAGAACAGTAGTAGGAGATAGGTGAGCTTACTTGCGTCGAAAAGCATGACAAATTGTTCAACGGTTTTTGGCATCGTCGAAATTGCAACTTCCAGTGTGAAAACTAGCAACCGAGTCAACCTTTAAATTTATATTAAAAAAAAAAAAAGAGCAAAATTAATTAGCAATAATAGTTTTTAACTTTAGTAGCAGAAAATGGTTTCTAAGAAAAATTTGGTTTGTGTTTGGTAACTCACAGTTTTTGAGAATGTAACTTCTGGTAATCTTGTTTCATTCGGAAAATCTGTTCCAAAAGTTCAAACCAAGTAGATGTTTGATTAGATACCACGATTTGATTTTTTTTTTTTTTTAAGTTCACCCACAAATACAAGAAACACAAAAAGAGTGAGAGAAAGTGTGAAATTACCACAACAGGCCTGGATTCTTCGTCATGACCAACCACATAAGCCAACCCATCAGCCAGTTCAGCTGAGAACTCATCTGCTATCAAATTATCTGCATTCAAAATTAAAAAAAATTAAAAAAAATCAATAATAATTTAACAAAAGCCTGAAAATATGTTTTTCTTTTTTCTGTTAGAAAAAAAAATTTAAGATTAATAAATAATTAAGTTAAAAACAGAAAATCTTTTCAGGGTTGGAAATCTTCTTAGAATTACTTTTCCTTTTTTTTTTTTTTCTGTTTGTTTGGTTTAAGGGTAGTGACTTTAATCATGAGTAGGGACCTCTAACAAAGGAAAAATAGGGTGTTCTTACTTACTTTAAGGGCTTAATTCAAAAGCAAATATTCCTGGGGCTATTGAAAACAAAAAGAGAAGTCGATGATTCAGGGAAAAGCATTTTCTGAGTAGTTTCAACCATGAAAAAACTTTTCTCGAGAATCATAGCGTAGTGTAGAAGAAGAAATTCGGGAAGTGTGTAATATAGTATTGACTATTTACCAGTGCCTATGCTCTCTCTCCAAGACAAGCAAGTTCTCAGTTGCTTAGCAGCTTTTTTCACATTCTCTCCTTTTGCTCTCAGAAACCGTTCCACACAAGCATAGTTGCAGAACTTCTCCTTCGAATCCAAACACCACAAAAAACCAAATATCAACTCAAAACTCCGTATATTATATTCCAAAAACTCTTCCAAACAGTCAATTTCAAGCAAATAGGAAAATACAAATGTGATGTCAAATCAAGAAAACTTGGAGGAAAAATGGAAGCATAATCTGTGACTTATATATTCACCAAAAATTCAAATAACGGTTTATATCATGTGATACAGTTGTAATATCACAATTACAACAGACACGACAATCGCTTTTCAAACTAAATTTGAATCATGTTCACATTTGTGTCCTGAATTAATCTGCAATTTTTCTCAGAATGTTATCACTAATATTTACTATAACTAGGCTTTCACTGATCGGTTCTTTAAATGCCTTTGTGAAACTTATGCAATAATCGATCTAATCAGAGTAGAACAGTAAACTTATGGTAATAAGTTCTGTGTACTTTAGAAGAGTGAAAATGGAGAAATATACCTGTTTGACAGTGAGTGGGGTTTGTTTGCGGAGGAGTTGAAGAACAGCTTCAACTGTGGCAGTGTCTTTCTGGTCTTTCTTCCCCATTTCAAGAAAACAGAAACCACAACTTACAATAATAGTAGTAAAGAAGCAATCAATGTATATCTAACCAGACAAAACAGATCGACTAATATGCCAAACTTCTGCTTCACGCAACCATAAATATTAAATCCCTTTGCAACTTCTTCAACACACAGTAGAGAGAGAAAGAGGGAGGGAAAGATGGAGTGATTGAAAACACACAAAAACGTTGTATATAGTGAGAACGATGGAATTGGGACTGTCTATATATAGCGAAACGACGGCTAATAACGCCGTTACACGCTTACGCATGCGAAAGCACTTATTGATAGAGGCTTTTTGAAAACGTCACACACTTGGTCGCAGACTCTACATCCACAGGCATTTTGGTCAATGCAACAGCATTGTGTTACTGTAATTATGGTTCGGAGTTTTCGGACAGCCATCCATAACGGAAAACGTTGGTTGGCTTTTTGACCATAAATAAAAACGACGCCGTCACGTTGCCGAATTAATTTTTGCTTATTAATGATTGATTCCCCAAAATGACCTTTTCTTTAATTGTCTACATTTTTTTTTATCTTATATTTCAAATTGCGATATTAACAATAATTTTGTTCACAATATTATTATTGCATTGAAACTGTAATTTATTATAAATTTATTTTACAATAGTTAAATTTTCAATTTTTTTATATTAAAACTAAAAGCAAATAAATATGAAATTAATTTAGATACAAATCTAAACTCTTAATTATCATGAATAATTTTTTTAATTTATTTGAGATTTTGATTCATAATTAATCATGAAAAAATTTAAAATTATAATCAAATGTTTTTATAAAAGATTAAAAATCGATTATTAGATTTGTAAAGAATAAATTTTAGGGTGTGAAGTACTATATTAAACAATAAATATAAACCAAACTGATATATCTATATTTAAAATAGATAGAGTGAAATTCAATTATAAATGTGAATAATAGGGGTGACTAACATATATGTGTACAATTATTTAACTTTCCATGTGGCATGCTTGGATTGGGAAATTAGTACTGGGATGCATACATACATACCCTGACGCAGAGGAAGCAAAGTGGCAACATGGCATTGAATTTTCACAGCGACAGTTCAATTATGATGAGGGGAGTGGACTAGTATAGTGGAGCTGTGCAATCAAAAAGGCTGCAGTGATGGCGCTCGGGGGCATTGTGAGAGGAATTCTTTGGCAACAAGTACATGGGCAATAGGGGAATTTCAAAACTATAGGGAAAATCCACGCATGTGCAAACACGTGAACGGATATCGCGGGATAAGTATGGCTATGATTGAGAGTGAACAATGTTACAAAGACAGGTTTCTTGTGGCTACATTGGTTGTAGATATATATAAGAACACGAAGTGGTACCTTTTTCTGGGTTATGATTTTCCTTTCTTGTGAATGAGCAGTGATCGTGATGTGTGTTGGCTTTCGGGAAGAGGAAACGATGAATAGCCACTTTTTGTTTTGATGTTGTTCTTGTTGCATGTAGGAGATTGAAGCATATATGGAATATGTATCCATTTTGTGTTGAATATGTTGCTGTTGGATTTGATATCTGATTCTCATGGTCTGGTTTTTCTTTTTGTATGTTCTTAACTTCCTATGATGTTGATTTTGTTTCTTCGTGCATGAAGGAATCATTTCATATGCATCACTAAAGTTTTGGCAATATTTTGTTGATGAATTGGTACATGTCAAGTTTATACTAAAAAACTTCAACCAAACATCCCAACACTCCAAAGTCAAGACTACAACACATATCTAATTCCTAATAAATAGAACTGCATGAGATATTTTCTTGGTTTTGTACCATATTTACTACTATTATCACATTCTAAACTAATTTTTTTAGTATTTAGGTTGTGTTTTAATCAAGCAAACTACTTATATAATCTACCTTTTTTAAACAAGTGACATAAGAAACTTAACTAAAACACAAAAATCTTAACTTTTTGTTGTCGAAATTTATCTTCCGCAATATATGAAAATGGTTAGTTATTTTTACTAATATACATTTATCATTTTTGTGGCTATTGCTCAGTGTATCAATGTTTCGAAAGTTAATTATTTTAAACTTAAAAAGTAAAATATATATATATATATATATTTGTTCAAATAAATTCACTTTCAAATCTAAGTTTGAGAAGTCAACAATACATTGATCTTGTAACGTCAAGTTGCCGTACCATTGAAAGACAATCGTAGGACATATGCATTAATGCATGCATATTAATGCAAAGATGAAATAAATACCACAATAAATGGCTCATGCTGTCATGCACTTTGTATATTAAACAACCAATTTGTGTTCGGACATGATAAATGCTTTGAAAAACTCCATTGGCAAACACAAAGTTCAATTTTCACAATCACATAAAAACTTGATTCTGTGAGTCAAACCTTGATACTTGTCATTATAAATTATTAAAACAAAAAAAAATACACACAATAAATGAAACATCATAGTATAAATAAACAAATTCAATGTATAGAAGTCCATGTCCGTTGTCCTTACGGCGGTGACCTTTGTGCATTTTGACATAGACCCACAAATTAATATCCCTTAAAAAAAATGAAATATGTTCGAACATTCTCTACGTGTCAAATTTATAAATTCATTTCCTTTTTAAGTTTTTTTTACATGCATTGAAGTATGTAGCTGGTTTGCCAAATTTTGAAAGGCAAAGTCAAATATATAGAAATAAAAAAATTGTTATTTAGAAGCATACGCCCGTCGGTTATCTGAAAGAGAACAGTGAGTTGTGGGGTTTAGAGAGAGCAAAATAACCAAGGTTCAACTTGGTCACAGCGGTATTTAGGCTGCTAAGTTGGGCTTCCCAAAGCTAAAGTCGTAAAGGCTTTATCGTTCTAGTTAAATTAATACTCCCAAAGGTGGAATTTTGGGTGACATTTTTTTCATTTGTCCACATTCAAATGTGAGATAGATTCTCCTCTCTCTACCACATTTTTTTTAAAAGATATTAATGCATTTTTTATTCACAATTTCTCCTAATTATATATCATATAATATAAATTAATTTATTTGATTTATTTTACTTAAATAAAATTTTTTAACTTTTAACTATAAATAGTTGTCTTTACGATATAGCATGCTAAACTAATTTAACTCATGGGATTGAAATAATAATAAGCAATGACAATAGTCTATTTGATATAACTTTACATCATAAATGCAAAATATGATTAAGATATATGATATATTTTTATTATAGTGTAATTAATTATATTAACAAATAATTTGTCCATTTTTTAATCTCACTTACTTGTAGAAGACGATAGAATTGGGTATCTGTCATCTAACCTTTTATTTTAATATGTTGCATTTGATGTATTTTTGAATGTTACGCTATAAAAATTCATATATATATATAGTAAGTTTGTAAAATAGGATAAGTATAATATCATTATCTTTTCCTTGATTTGTAGTTGAATTAACAAAGACTTGGGCTCTAGAAGTAAACTAATGTTTGAAATTTTGGTTTTTAAGTGTGAAAATAATATATTTTGGTTGGCTTGGTTGAGCTACCAGTATGACTCTATGAAATATGAGGTGTTGGCTTGAAAACTACCCACGTGGTCCAAGGTGTACAAAAGTAGTGCGCCATATTCTCACTCACCTACCGCTTGTGAGATAAACCCTTTCTTTTTTTCTCTCATTTCAAAATTTGAAATACCACCTTCTCTCCCTCCCTTGCCTCGACCTCAAGTGGCAAATGCACCACCTTTTTAACTATGAACAAACCACATCATGATTGAATCATTGCCTTTTAAATTCAAAGTCGATGTTGCTCTTCTGTCTGGCTTAATCACTTACACACACTCTCTCTCCTGTCCCACTTCTCTCTTTCTCTCTCTCTACAACCCGTACATTTTAAGTAAACTTAGAAGAAATTTCTTATAATTTAGTGTAAAAATTGTAAGAATAAATTTTCTTTTACTCTCTTTTTCACACTTACCATCTCTTATATATGCAAGAAATTGTATAAGAAAGCATTGTTAGCATTTTTATGGACTGACATAATACAATAAGTTCATCTAATTAGATGTCAATTTTGTATTGAGCCTATTTAGTAAAAGCTCATTTTGTGAAGTGATCTTATAACTGAGCTATTATGGATATCAACCTTGTGATTGGGTTTGTCTTCGATGGGTGGACTTGTCTCAATCCTCTTTATAATTACAGAAGAGGTTCATATTCCTAACAACTTCAAAATATCAGTTTCCCTATCTAAAATTGATTAAGTGTGTCTGTGTGGTCATAGGAATAATCTCTCCCTTCTTCTCTCTCTACAGGTAAATTTTGTGAATCAATAGCTTCTGTTTCATTTTCAAGTAAGATCTGGAAACTCTTTTGTTATAATTTTGATAGATTGTATAATTATATGTCATGGTAGTGATTACATCATTTGATTTATTTTGTGATTATAATATAACAATCACAACGGTAGTCGTAAGAGAAAACGAATGAGAGTAGAAAAAAAAGTACACATGTATCGTTACTTTGGAAAAATTAAAAATATTTACTAATAATTGAAAATTTTTAATAGTTTTTATGATGTAATAATATTGGGATAGATGATAATATAAAACTCATTCACACTTATAATGAATTAAATTTAAATTCTTTGTAAATTATATCATTTTATATTGTTAAGGAAGAGAAACTTGTTACCTTAGTAAATGCAGTCTCCCATATATTTAGTACTTAGTTCCGCTGAAGAATACAGAGTAACAGTTGCAACTTTATGATATGAAATGGACAGTGCTTATTATGTACTTCGTGGTTGCAAGAGGATTATATGCATTCTGGGACACTGATATCATATTCATCAATGGCATGTTCCCCAGCAATTATACCATCCAAAAAACCAAAAGAAAACACTTACAAATCATAATGTCTTTAAAATTAATGGATCTAAAAGTTGGATGATTTAAATAATTATGTTTGGAGTTTCATGATGCAAATTATTAAAAAGTATCTTACAATATTTGATGTTGTATACATGCGAATTCGAACAGGAATTTGAAAACAACAACGATCGAAAGAACAAGATGTGAGAACTAAGAAAGTTCTTATCTTTTGTGAATATCATGTATTTTCGAGATTGTTCTTGATTTTTGTTTTTCATTTTGGACATTTTTGTGAGATGTGTGTATATATTATTTAATAAATTTTAAGAAAATTCATTACACTTATAAGGAACAAAAGCATCAATCTCACAATTTTTAAGGAAATATTTAGTACTTATATTTTTGCAACTATTTCAATTACTTTTTGTCTTATATATCTCAACTTTATTTATTATGAAAGTCGCCATTTCAAACCCCAATTTTTTTTAACAACTAGTCAGAGTTCAGTCGAGGTTTAAATAATAAAAAATTATCAATCAACTTTGCAGGTTTTTTTTTTTTTTCACATGTAATTGAATCACCTTATAATTAACTATGGTTAGAATCACTAAGTTTGTACAATTTTTTTATGTATATGTTTTTATTGACTTAATGATAAGATTTATTATCTTTCAACTATTCAAGATATAGGTTTGAATTTTATTGTCGTAATTTCAAGGAATAGGACATATCTATAAATATCATAATAAATTGTAAAAAATAGTACATTGTAAAAAAATTCAATAACATGACATGTCTTTAAAATAAAACAATATATATTCTTTTAAATATTTCATTAAAAAAAATAAAATCTTTGTGCAGGTAGATAAGAGGATGATTAAATCAAAACTAGTACACCATAATACAACTAGCACTAATTTTAAAGTTGTCATTATCACATCAAAATTTCTAAGCAAACTAAAAATTTAAAAATTTAATATTTTTATAATAAAAATATCAAGTCACTTAATACATATATATAATTTAAATTAATTTAAACTACTGAAAGAGAAAAAAAATCTAAATATAACATTAAATAATACTGTATTATTAAAAATGGTGATCAAAATTACACTTTAGACCCCAAAGCAACAGTCGTAAAGCACCGAATCGAACAAACGGTAACTAATTGGATATTAAAAAAGTGGCTCTTGTCTTATCAATCTTTTATTATTATTATTTTAATCATAAACCAACGTAGTGCAAGTATTTGAACGTAAAGAGACTTAAAACAAACAACGTTGATTTGTTAACCTATCTCACGCAAGTAGTTGGAGATTAATATAAATAATTAATTAAATAAAGGGGTGTCCTGTGCTGATAACGTTGTATGAATTGACGTGGGCTGACGTGTCAATTAGGCAGTGGATCTATGACCTGGAACTTGGACTTTTTTAATTTTTTAAAATCTAAATTCTTGGATTTTTGACCTCCTTTTATCTACTTTTCAACTGAGACAGCTAAAAAAAAAAAAAGACTTCGTTGTTAAATAAACCAACCGTTGCAAAAAGTAAATAGCTAATTAGTACCCACCATCACATTGCATTGCACGGCTCAGTTTCTTGTTTTTCCGATATATTTATATTTGATAAAATTAATGATTTTATTCTTAAAATTATAAAATATTAATAGAAAGGTTCTTGAATTTTAAAAATTATCATAATAATTTTTAATAATATTTTATTTATATAATTTTATCACTCTATCATATTATTTAGAAAAAAAATTATTTATAAAAAGAGATGAAATATTATTTAAAGATTATTATGATATTTTTATAATTCAAAATCATTTTATCAAAGTCTTATAATTTCAGAAATAAAATTATTAATTTTATCTTTATATTTCATATATCTAAATTGTAATTTTATTTTTATTTGAATCACTCAAAACACCTATGAATTTTAAGTTTTTTTTTAAATATAATGAAATAATATAAATATATAATATATAATATAAGATAATATTTTATGTATTAAATATAATTATACAATTAAAATATAATTTTCTTAAATTTTATTGTGGCAAACAAAATCAAACCACACTTTGACCACATAATATATATGTAAACCTTAGTGGTAGTGGAAAGTGTGGAATGGGTACTTTGAGTGGGTTCCCATGCCTTTTTCAACTGCGCACTCTGCAACATAGACCCGCGGTTCAACATCCATTGAGTAGATGTTTCAAAGATCGGCCTAAGTACATCATTAACGCTATTCATTGCTCTTGTTATTTTATTGGTGGTTCAAAATAATGCGAGTTATAATATAAAATTATAAAAGATTATAAAACAAAGGGATGGATAATATGATATGTAATGCTGTAATTGTATATTGCAATATTAGATTAACGATTCATTCATATTTTCACATTTAATTTACCTTTCTTTTAAAATTAATTACAAATAAAAACAATTAATATAAAAATTGAAATTAAACATAAAAATATTAGCATAAAAAGTAGCATTTCTATAAATACATTTTGTTTTAATATATGTAATTCAAGAATTAAAAGGATTAAAATTACATTTAAAAGCCTTAAAAAAATAAATCAATCTTTGAGCAACGTTCTTCTCTAGAAGAAAGGATTTGAACTTATGACCATATGAAGTCACAAGATTTTACCTAAATTATCATAATCACTTAAGCCAACTCACATATTCCAACTAAATTAGCAACGATCTTCTTTAGGGGAGGGGATTTGAACTTATGACGACATGAATTTTATGTGAATTTTCGTAATAAAGTTAACTGGCTTACTTGAATTCTTGCAACCAACTAAGGTAACCGACTTATCTAATTTCTTTTGTACGACAGCAATTTAATTAAAAAAAATTATGGTTAAAAGTATTTAGAACAGCTAGAGGGTTGAGAGCATGTTTTCCACAAACACAATTTGGAATTGTTTGGGAAGTTGTTTTTTTATTTTGAAAAATAATTTTTTTTTATTTTTTTTGTTTTATAAAAAAAAAATTTGTTTGTCATGTTATTTTCATAAATTATTTTTTAAAAATTATTTTGTAAAAATGTAACTCTAAAAATAATTTTTAGAAAACACAATTTCGGTGTTTTCCTTGTTTTTGTATAAAATAGTTTTCAAATTTCTTAAAAAATAAGGAGAAAATTATTTTCATTAATAACAAAATTGTAAATAATCCTAACCCTATCTAAACATGAAGAGTGACTCTGTTCAAACTTGTCTTCAACCCCAGCCACACACAGACATAAAGAGTTCCTGCCGTGATGACGCTAGTCTACCAAGATGACAGCAGCCAACAGCTCAGCCATCGACTTCTACTTCGACTTCAACTTCAAAGGCCCCAACTTGGACTTTGACGACTTCTCAGCCTTAGGTATGGTGTATCTTTGACTTTGATGGCTTCTCAACTCCATTCTATTTGTGTATTTTATTTATCTTGTATTGTGCAATTTGTGCCTTTATTTTACAAAATCTTTTATATTGTAATATATTCTTGTTCAATTGTGTTTTTATGTTTATTGGAACTTTATCTATCTATTAGGATTTGTGGAATTCTTGCATATTGTATTATTATGTATGTCATCTTCATAGTATTTCTTGGTTGGGTTAGGAATGGAGTATGTTCTCATGTTTGCAAATTTTTGTAAATTTGTGTATCTAGTCTAAGTTCAGCTAGTATGTGCATTGCCAGAGCTCATCAGCATATACGCACTATCCATTCTAAATCTGATTTGTGACAATAAGATCTCTTTACCCCAATATTGCTTTATTATTGTCAAAAGCTTCATGGATGAGTTTTTGTGTGATTTGATACTATAGTTTAGCACTTGGCAAAATACTTTTGCTATTACTGCACACTTAACTTCATGTACTCCACATTAAAGGATTAATCATGATTGACACTACTTGGCAATCATACATATGAGAAGCATTTACTAATAACACGCTTCACTTAGATTGGAAACATACTTACACATGTTGTTGTATTTGTAATTTTAGATAGTGAAGGTTCTTGCAAGGATTTGGGTTTGAATCTCATC
>JANHAO010018550.1:0-13576 GCA_026873985.1 Saraca asoca
GTTCATTCAATTGTCAATAATCATAGCAAGAAGCCTTGAAATGATTAATGAACCTATCCTAAGCAGTCAAGATTCAGCCAAGAAGTAAACACATCTAAAGCTCAATGCATTGCTTGGTTTCTACCTTTCTCTTCTACAATAGATTATGAAACCACAATCATACTAAAATCTAAACATCATGAAGCCATTTCATTTAGATTTCATAATTAAAATAGAGAAGAAGGAGAATAAATGGCTAACAATTGAATGTAAGAAATAAATATCAGGATCTCAATATTAATCTTTTAAGTTACAGCCCCTTGGACTGATTACAGCTTAGCCTTCCATGGAGGCTGAAAACTACCAAGAAAAAAAAGAAGAAAATGCCCTAAACTACTCTATACTAATGTATGTTACAATATGTCGGGTTCTGCCCTTTTCTTCTTTTACAAATATTACCCAAGAAAGAGAAACAATCTACTGGTAAGTGGGAGCAGGTAGAAAGTTAATGCTGACTGGTTTCTTATTGCCATTTCTGCTCTTGCATGTTATCCAATGTGCAGGCTACTTTCTCTTTCTTTTCTACTGACTCATGGGTCTCCATCTGGCTGAGTGTTTTCTAATCAAAGGATGTTGGAATGGGCTCAAAAACCATGCCAATTGGGGCCTTGAAAGTCTAATTCTGTAGAGCCCATTTTCGTAGCATTTCTTCCCCTGAATTGCAGATCATTTTTCATGCCCATATTGACATTTTCAGCTCTGTAAGTCTTCATAGGAATTGTAGCTTTTGTCTTAGCTTCCATTTGGGATTTGTTTCACCTCATTTGGACCTCTATAGCTCAAGTTATGGTCTGATAAATGTTCGGAGGTCAGGCTGCCAGGACAGGGCTGAGATAGTATTCTGATTCTAAATTGCGCTCCAATTTTGGATAAACAATTGTGTGATTCAGCTTTTGTAGTATTCATGAAAGTTGTATATCTATCCCTTAGATTTCCTGAAAGATAAGAATCACATCAATTGGATAAGTGTAGCTCGAGATATAGCTAGATTATAGAAACTGCTCAAAATGGCCAATTATGCAGAATTTTGTAAAATGAATCCAATTGACACTAAATCATAAATACACATTAACATAGCTGGAGTAAGTCATTTTTGGACTTAAAATACTAAGTATGAGGACAAATAAATGCATGAAATATTATGTTATTAGCGGTATGCTAGCATTAAAGTTTCCCTGACTTTGAGATGTACTCTCTCTATTCTCCCATATTCCATCCTATCGGTGAATTCTGTGATCGAGGTGGTCTAGTAAAGTTTCCTTTACACCCATTAGGTGGTGTTCCTTGAGCTGAGTTCAATCTTTTACTTGGAACAGTGATAGTTCCTTCAATTCAAGTTTTTTCTTACTACCAGATAATGCTTCCTTTTCAAGTTGTTCCTTAGACTTTAGTTCAACCTGCAAGGTTAGTTCATAGCTTGTTGATATGTCATATTTGGATCAACCTTAACAAGATCAAAACAATAGTCACAAAGTCCTTGCACAAATCTTTCTATTAGGAGAGTTGAGTGAATTGAGCATCATACTTGCTCACAATCAGGTTTTCTTGTCTCAAGTTTTCAAACCTTTAGGCGTTTGCTTGCCAGACACTGGGAGGAAGAAATCTGTCAATCAAAGCCTCTTGGAATGATACCCAAGTCAATGGCTCCACATTAGTGGTGCATCACTCAATAGCCCCAACATACCAATAATGTGCCAAATTATCTAACCGGCACCTTGCCAATTCTATCAGTAAGGGTTCAGAACATTGCAGCATTCTACCATATCTTTTAATCTAGACCAGGAATTGATATGAATCAATAAAAGATTTAGTCCCAGTATATCTAGGAGGCTTCAACTTCAGAAATTCATGTACGATTCTTAATCTATTTGCTTGCTCATTTCTAGTAGGAGGGGTTCGATTTCTTTCATTTTGCCTATTTCTATCAGACTCTCTATTCTGGCTTTGATTCTAATTTTGTGTTAACATGTGTAGTAGGTGATTCATAGCTTGTTGAACTAAATTTTCCACCCATTAAGGGACTTCAAGATTATCACTGACTTCATGACCTAGACTATTTTGTCTAATAGATGAGCCTCTATTACCAAACTCATATTCTTAGTCTTCTTGCCTTCTAGTTCTTATAATAATCTACATTACAAAATTAGTCAGGCTCTCAAGATATACAAAGGGTTCTAGTTTAACTCTGCTGACACGAATGTGTATTTCACCACATTTGCAAGAATGGTATTAGGAATACAAGCTCCCTGGTGCACATGTGCTACTAGTACAATTTTTATTAACACTAGATGAAACCTCCACTACCACTATGTGACTCTAAATAGTCTACATGTAGACCTATTCTTATCAGTTCAACCTAAATCATTGTTCTGATATCAAACATGTCACGACTCAAAAACCCTAGTTATGATTAGTGTGAATATCAACCCTTCTTGTTGACAATCACTAACCTTTTTACTCTTATTCGTATTTATGATCATCTTTATTTTCCCTAATTAAACGCTTGCATCTCATTGGTTATCACAAAGATAAAAACTAAAGGGAGAAAGACAATCACATGAAAAATAAACATATTTCATAATTTACACTGACACTGCCCAATAGGCACACGCTAGGCTTGATACATGATTTTATAGTTTATTTACAGTTTCAAAAAAAAAATAACCTTTTAACCTTCTTAAGATCTAGGAGTCTCTCCAAAACTACCCTATGTCCTTTCCCAAATAGGGCTATTAGAAGAAGTTAAATTAACCTATGTCTTATTAGAACCTCAAAAGCATATGTTAATCTAACTAAACCCTATAGTCTTTCTATTTATAGTTTTTTTTCTCAAAAGTTAGCAAAGTATCAAATTTGATTGAAGATCTTTATGGATGAAACCATCCTAGGGCTATCATGAGAAGGACATTAGGTGGCTTCATGCGAATGATCTCTACCTCATGGAGTACCTTACAACCTACCAAATTTAAAATAACAATATAATGGACTCTAATCTCATAGACTCCTAATGGACTCATAATAGTGGTGGAAAAGGTGTCAAATGTGATTTCTATTGGATCACTATTCATGCTTACTTTTTAGTAAGAGGATTGATTGCTATTAATGGTCAAATCTAGTCAACCTAAGTCTAGAACCCCAAATTATAAATTGAATGTGAATTGAGAGAGAGAGAGAGAAAGAAAGAAAGAATAAGGAGACACCAAAAGTTTTTAACGTGGTTCAGCTAAAGTTAATTGACCCTTACATCCACGATTTTTATTACTTTTTGCTGAGTGTTTTGTATTTGATGACTGATTGTGTATCTATTATATGTCCTTCGTACAATGATTTTAAACCCTATTTATTGTGGTTGGGGTATTATAATTTGAATATAATACAAATATCGGTAAGGATCATTAATTGATTAGGATTACATAATGGATAACAATATATTCCCATTAAAATAGGAAACTGAACGAATCTTCCTGGATTGATTGTTAAGAAAGCATGCCTCAAGCTGTGGGCTAGGCCTTGTCCCTAATGACTTGAGGTTACTGTTTTGATCCTTGTTGACTAGTAACCTAAGTTCGTGTCTAGCAACCTAATGCCTTGGTCCAGCAACCTCAATCCTAGATGAGCTGGGTCCTTATCGGCTAGACTTGTCCAGTGGACTTTTATCAACCCATATACATGGCACCAAAAATTACCTATAACATAACCCCCTAGCTCTCAGTATGTTCTGTGAACTGTGAGCTATAGTTTACTGATAAAAGCTCGATCTACTATGCTATCATTTAGACTTCTGTAATTTTAAGTTTTATCTCTTGAATGTTCATATGTACATTTACCTCAGTGAACAAGGTTTTTGAATGCTTGGTAGGTTGTAGACAATAATTCAAAATGCTGACATAAATGCGCCTTAGCTAGCATGATTCGAGTACCAGGTAGGTCGCACAGATATACCTCAACTAGCATTAGTGGAATGCCCAAGTAGGTCATGCGAATATACCTCAGCTAGCAATCTTGTTGCCCAGTAGGTTGTGCCACAGTAATCATGTTTCTTAGTGGGTCACGCCATAACAATCATGTTGCTCAATAGGTCATGCCAATTCAATCATGTTACTCAGTTGGTTTGCCACAACAATTATATTGCTTAGTAGGTCACGCCATAGCAATCATGTTGCCCAGTGGGTCGTATGGATGCGCTTAAACTTGCACGAGCTCGAGTGCCCAGGAAGGTCGTACAAATGGGCCTCAGCTAGCACGAGTTCAAATGCCTAGGTAGGTCGTACGAATGCACCTCAACTAGCTTGTCATAACTTTGTCAAATCTAAGAATAGCTTGGTTCCTATATGATCAGAATTAAAAGGGCAAGTACTTACTTTTAGATTAGAAGGGCAATTGTTTACTTTCGTTATAATATTTTATTGAAAATTTATTCAAAAATAAACAATAATACAAAAATTTCAAGAAAGTCCTAGGTGCATAAATAACATTATAGAATTAAAATATGGCTCTCATTGTGGGCACTTGCTCTTGGTTAGGAGCCTATTGGGGTTGCTGAGGTCATTATTCCACAAGTTGTACCACATAGTCTTTCAAGTGACCTCTCTTAATTAGATCCTCAATCACATCTTCAAGTGCCTAGCACTCTAAAGTATTATACCTGACCTCATCGTGATAGGTACAAAACTTATCTATGTTATTCCTAAGCCTGTTGAGAGTCCTTAAGGGTTTGGGCTTTCCGAAGTCCTCCCTACCTTTCTTTGTTGCAAAAATCCTATCTTAAGTATCTGATACGATGCGATAGCTACCATGGTGACCTTCATGCTAAGGTTACTCACTCTGGACTTTTTTGCTGCCTAGCTATCAAAGTCATCCTTCTGACTCTCTTTGTCATTTCCTCAATTGCTCTTCTTTTTATTCTGGTTTGAATTATTTGCCTCGTCCTTCTGATTAGACTTCTTAAAGGTTTCCTCCCACCTGATCTTTTTAGTAGCTCATTCATAAAATGCACCCAGGTCCCATACTTGGGACTTGTATATGTTCTCATATAACTTACCATCCTTGTGAAGTCTTGCCAACATTGCCAGCAAAATGCTTTCATCCGAGGGATTCTCCACGTTGCTAACTTTACGCCTGAACTGGGTGGTATAGTCTTTCAACTATTCATTTTTCCATTGAAAGACTGTCGTAAGGTGGCAGCATGGTGTGAGTTGCCTTCTCAACACCTTATATTGGTTGATAAATCTCCTCTGGCATTCTTTCCAATTGTGGATACTGTGAGCCAGGAGGCTTTTGAGCCATGTCTGAGGTATGTCTCTAAGGGTGGTTGGGAAGACATAGTATTTGACCAAAGGATTGGTCGTCTAAAGATCCATCTATACATTTAATGCATTCAGATGGTCATATGGGTCACTGTCTCTATTGTATTATGGGATGGTGGGAATATTGAACCTATGAGGGAGAGGCTCTATCTCAATCTCCCTGGTGAATGGGGTCCTTTCTTTATAAAGATCTTGGCAATTCTAAGCCTATGGACGTTGTTCTAACTACTCTACCATCTGAAGTAGCTCCTCAACCATATGGTCTTGAGCTTTATATTAATGGCTGGAAGATTGTCAACTCCTCTTCTTGTCATGGGAGTGTTAATCTAAGGTTTTGTGTTTTCTCTGCTCATGGCCTGACGAGTTTTAACCTGAAGCATATTTTCGACTAGTCTTATTTGAGCCTTCAGTTTGATGTGAGCCCCCATGTCACTGATGATCTGCTTCATCCTTACAAGCTCGATGGACCTCTAACCTTATCTGTAAGTTAGTGGAATAAGCTAAATAAGTGTGCTGACGTACTTCTCTGGTTAGCCTTTCCTCCTGAGCTCTTTCCTGTGGCTGTTGGAGAGCTTCTCTCTGCATAGCACCCCTATCATGGTCTCGTGGGCCCTGGGCTTGTGCTTAAGTCAATGCCCTAACCACTTTAGCTAAATCTTTCCTCTTGTTCTCAAGCGCTTCATGACGCTGATGCCACACTTGTACTCTATCAATCCCAGAAATAATAATAGTAGGTTGGCAAAGGGCCATTGGAGGCATGCCAGTGGCAACGCCTGTGGTAGGGATGTCAAAAGTGCCTACTGCATGAAAAACTGGGTCTCTCTATTATTTCATACGATCGTCAGGTTGGTTAACGACAGTGCCTGAACTCCTGGTGGTTCTTCCTTTAGCCATTAAAAAATCAAGGAGAATGTAGTTTAAGCCTTCCTTTTAGCACTAAAATGTTGACAGTCGAATCTAGTCAACCTAAGTCCAGAACCCCAAACTGCAAATTGAATGTAAATTGAGAGAGAGAGAGAAAGAAAGAAAGAATAGGGAGACATCAGAAGTTTTTAACGTGGTTCAGCTAAAGTCAATCAACCCCTATGTTTATGGCTTTTATTACTCTTTACTGAGTGTTTTGTATCCAATGATTGATTGTGTATCTATTGTATGTCCCTTGTATAATGATTTTAACCCCTATTTATAGTGGTTAGGGTATTACAGTTTGAATGTAATTCAAATACCGATAAGGATAATTAATTGATTAGGATTACATAATGGATAATAATAGATTCCCATTAAAATAGGAAACTGAACGAATCTCCCTGGATTGATCATTAAGAAAGCATGCTTTGAGCTATAAGCTAGACCTTATCCCCAACGACCTGAGGTTACTACTTTGATTCTTGTTTACTAGTGACCTAAGTTCGTGTCTGGTGACCTGATGTCTTAGTCTAATGACCTCAATCCTAGATGAGCAGGGTTCTTATTAGCTGGACTTGTCCATTAGGCTTTTACTAGCCTATTTGTATGGTATTGAAAATTATGGACAACAATTACAACGTCTTGAGATTTAAAAAAAACAAAGAAAAGAAAGGTCCATAGAGAAGTGAGTTTAGGGCTCGATGAGATAATACTACCAAACTTATGAATTCATCCAACTAAGACCACACACACACACACACACATCATCATCAAATTTCAAAGATTCACCTCTGAGTGGTTTCATATCTCATCATTTATAGAACGTTATACTGAATCAGAGTTCTCAAGGCCTTAGGCCACCATTCTTTTCCATCACATTATTCAATATCATCATGTCACATTTCAGTGTTTCATAAAATGAGAAACAAGTAAAAGAAATGCATAAATGTACTAAATCTCCTTGTTACTCCAATCTGAACTTATCCTGCATAATCCTAGCCTTATCCCACTCATTAGATCAAAACATATAGATCCATGATCCGATTTATTATCCCCCATCACAACTCATCATTCACATTTCAAGCCTTATAAGGACTTCAAGTATTCAATGATATCAATCTCATAATAGATACATCATTAAGTTCACATCAACATATTCATCATTCATGATATTTTATTCCAATCCGGATCTTATGAAAAGTACTAGACATTAAGCAATATGGATATCTCAATAATTATATCACAACATTTTTATTCAACCATAATCCTAGTCATATGAGTTACATTTTATTGCAAAAGCACCATACATTCGTTATTTCATCATATGACTATTATAATTAATTGCAAACTAATATTATACATAGCTAATTGTTAAATTCAATAATATTATATTATAATTACCTATTCAAGATTTCCTAGTTATTATACTTGTTTTAGTAGGGTGTATATATGATTAGAGCAAGAAGATAGGAAGTATTTTTGAAGGAAGTGAAGTTAGGCTAAAAATATGGAAATTTTTAAACGTGCAATCAGAATCACAAATAGGATCATTGAAGAAATTTGAGTAGAATCGTGATTAGGATCAAAGAGTTCTAGTGTGAAGGATTCAATTCAACTCAAGGGGAAACAGATAAAAATACGAGTCTGCTCATTGAAATGTGCAACTATTTGGGAAGTCCAACTATAAATGCGATCAGAATAACAATTAGGATCGAATAACAAGGTAGGAAGATTCAATTCAAATTACAAAAATCTAGTTCAAATTTTGATTCAAATTGTAAGAACAAAAATGCTGGGTTTCTACAAGCATGATCATGAATCTAATTTAACAGCTACAATTTGACTCGCATAAGTAGGAATTTACATGACAACAATAAAAAAATATGGGAAGTGACTTCCAATTCCATATTACACCATAAGATTTCAACACAACATGGTTTAAGAACTTAAACAAGCTCGAAACTCATCTATTTCAATAGACAACTAGCCATTAAACCCATCTAGTCTCAATTTTACCACAAAATCACAAGAAAACCCCCATTAGCATTAAACATTCTATAATTCACAAGAATGGTAAGAATTACTCACAACTGAGCTAAAATAGAAGACTACTACTGATCCTACCAAAAGTCTTCAATACTTTTCATAAACAAAGAGAAATGCATGTGAGCTTCTTACCTATTTTAAGGTTTTTCTTTCAACAAACAATTTTATGCCATTTAATTATGGTTTTATGGCAAAGAAACAAGCTAAATCTACAAGATTCAAGCCCTAAAACTTCAGAAAAATTAGTTTTTGAAGTAAATAGTGACATGACTAATGATTGTTGTTGATGGTTAAATCTTATTAACTCAAGTTCAGGACCCCAAACTACAGATTGAATGTAAAAGAAAGAGAAAAAGAAAGAAAGGAAGAACAGAGAGACACCAGAAGTTTTTAACATGGTTTGGCTAAAATCAGTTTAACCCCTACATCTAAGACTTTTATTACTCTTTATTGAGTGTTTTGTATCTGATGATTGAATGTGTCATGTATAATGATTTTATCCCCTTATATAATAGTTAGGGGGTTACAGTTTGAATATAAATCTATAACAATAAGTATAATGACTTGATTAGAATTACACAGTAGATAAAGGTTAATGGCTATAACAGACTCTCGTTAAAGTAGGAAACTAAATAGATTTCCTTGGATTGTTGGTTACGATACATGCTCTGATCTACAAGCTGAGCCTTGTTCTTATCGACCTGAGGTGGTTGCTTTGACCCGCATTGACTAGCAACCTTAGCTCATATTTAGCAACTAGAGATCTTGGTCTAATGACCTCAATCCTAGGTGAGTTCGGCCCTTATTACCTGAGTCCATCCATTGAGCTTTTACCAGCTTATTTATGCGATTCTAAAATACCTACAACATTAGGCCCTAGCTCTCAGTGTGATTTGCAGACTGGAAGCTACAGTTCACTAGTCAAAGCTATCAACTACAATTTGTTTTGCCATTGTTTGGACTCTTGTCCTTTCGTTTCATCTGTGCCTGCCTGTATCATCACTTTTGCATTTAATGCGTGCATTTTTTTCATAATCATTAGTGTGGCAACAATAGAGCCTCACTTTTTGCTAGATTGTTAGATCAAAGGGCAGTTGATTAGTCTCTTAATCTAATGGTGAGGCTGATCAAGTTATATGTGGTGAGGAAAACCCTTCTTTCCCTCTCACTTATTGCTTTTAAGAACCTATATTTTAGTTTCTTGCTTGCTTTTCAAGCTCTCATCTAGTCACTACCATTTTTCATCCCTTCTACTTCGCTAAGTTTATAAACTTTTAGTTCAGTTTGCCAAAGATTGATCATGCTCATCGTACTCTTTTTTGGATTTTCTTTTTTGGACCTATCTTATCCCGTTGATTTAGTAAGTCTTTTGAACACAATCTTAGTTCTAACCTTCTACTTTTTGTGAATGTTTTACTTTGTGGGTTTTTGATATCTGGTGGCTTGGTTCAATAACATGCACTCATTAGTCATTAGGAAATTTTTTTCTACTGATCAACTTTATAATGTGTTTATCTACATGCTTGTCATTGTTTGTGGAACTAGCATCTGTCTGATAAAATGCCTGTAAGTCTTAAGGTCGTAGATTATTGAGTTTAGCCCTTTTTCTATCTCTCTAGTTTTAATGACATGATAGGTTGTCAAGCACCCTATCCTTTCAATGGTCTGGGTTTTAGATGATATATGGTGTGTATGGCCTACTGCATAGGGTATTCCCTATTAGCTTTAGCATTTAGGTATGGTCAACTTTTAGTGACCTAATCGTTCCTTCTTCTATTGTAGATGGTAGGTCATAGACATCGAGGTCACCAAATAGGAAATGCTGAAGATTCTGACTCTCTAGCCCAAAGTGGAGAGTTGACTCATTTCATAGAATATGTGACCTTGGGGAGTGGTGAGGTCACTAATAGGTTTAAAGCTTGTCCTAACCCTAATGAGGCTAGTAGATTGCTAAGAGTTTAAGGTCCCTAGATAACTCAGTGTTCAAGCACCACCCTTCGATCATTAAGTTTGATAAGCTTAGGGGTATTGAAACATTTCGTCTTCCCAAGGGCTGCTGCATTATGGCACTTTCCCCTATTGATCATGTAACTTATCCTCCTCTATAATTTGTTGCCATTAGTACCCACCATCTCATTGCTGGGGTTAGGCCCTTGGTCCAACCTTATCTCATAAATTTGTTGAATAAATTGAAACTTTCCCCCTTTTAGCTCACATCAAACTCGTACGCTCAACTCACCTCTCTCACCCTTTTATACCTTAGGAATGATCTTCCTCCTCCTTCAATAAGGGTTCTTTCCTATCTGTTAAGCATTAAGAGTATGGGTCAGCATGATGGAATTTACTACTTGACAGCTCATCAAAATGAGTTCAAAAGGATCTTGCCATAAGGTGATGCTAAAGGCAAGTCTAATGTGGGGAACTACAAATCCCATTGGTTCTGTATTTCATGCCCTTCTCTGCATCATCTTCATAAGTTTGGTTTCATCCTTACTCTTGGTAAGCAAGCTAGGGACATGTAAGCTTGTCTGAATTCATGTTTTATTCTCTAGTTTTGACTTCGTATTTCATTTTATAGAAGAAGCTGACAAGGAGAAACTAACATTAGAAGTTGATAACGTTGAGGTGTTGGGCTAGTTTGTCATTATAGATGACCTAAAGAATGATCTCCAATTTGATGAGGATCTCCTGATAAGCATATTTTAGCTTTGAACATCAAGCTCACCAAGGACATTGGAGCTCGTGGATCTAAGGACGTTGATCTAGCAAATTTTGAGAAATACGAAAACATGTTGAGACTCAACCTTCAAATGCCTCAATCCTTTCATTCTGCTCGTTCTGCTACTACAACTTCATCAGCCCCTGCTACTACTACAGCCCTTGCTATAACTAGTGAATATTCTCTGGTGATAGTGGTAGCATCCCCACAAGTACTGGTTCCCACCTTGAATCCTAAGGTGGTCTAGGCGATTGAGGAGGCCGCATCCCTATCTGATCCCCTGCCAAAAACAAAGGGTAGATAAGGGGAAGAGAATTGTCGTTACTATGGAGGAGGTGCCACACGAGGTTGAGGCCAAGGAGCGACCTATCGGCCATGGCCCAAAGATATGGAAGTACTTTGACTTTCTTTAGGATAACATTAAGTTGATTTTGGGGCCTTGCAATAGTGCCAAAGTGTTAGAGTCGGAGGAATCCTCGGGGGAAGGATTGATAAGTTATGTAGCTCATCATATCCTGCTAGTAAGTAAAGTCCTTTCAACTTCATTCTCTTATCTCTTTGTAATTCTGACTTGATCATTTGATTTTTTAGGGCTTGTTGGCAACAATAAAGTTAAAGAAAATGCTTCGAGCTTGGCGCAAGGGGAAGAAAAAGCTCGGGATTAACCTAGTTGTGGCAACTTCCAAGGCACTAGAATTGAAGGAAAAAGCTAGAGACGTCAAAGTCACCAAGAAAGAAGTCGAGGAAGCCTTAGCTCGTGAGGTGGCACATTGTGAGGCCATCTCATCTAGCCTACATAAAATGGTTGAGGAGCTAACGAGAGTGAAGGGAAACCTAGATGTAATGTGCTAGGTTTCGATTCAGCAAGCATAGCAAAAAATTAAAAAAAAATTTGAAACCTACCAAGGATCCATGTGCAAAACACAAACTAGTTAGTTAAGATAATACCTTATAGCATTGCATTTAATGCAGAAAGCAGCAACACTGATTCCGTCTCCTTATGGTGTTGTACTTGAAGCAGAATGCAGCAACACAGGTTTCATCTCCTTGATGCTATGACTGGATGTGAAATAGCAACACAAATTACATCTTCTTCATGTTGCAACTAGATGTGAAATAGTAACATAGATTACATCTTCTTGATGCTGCAGCTAGATGTGATGTTGTGGTTTGATGCAAAAAAATCACCAACATAGATTGACAAATCTGTGTCTCTACGATATCCACACACAAGGAAGACAAAACTTTAATCTGTCAAATGGAATAGCCTCACACACTGCGCTTCTACTAGGAAAATGCCTCTATCTGTTTTCTAAGATCTCTCAATGGTTTTTTCTGAAAAAAAAAAAACTCTTTTTCACTTCGGCTACATCCTCACTAATCCCTTAAATTTTATATTTATAATACTAGGGTTTAGTGAGAAAAGACCTAGGCCTAGTCCAACTGAAAGTCCTAGTCCTAGCCCAATTGAGATTCCTAGTCCAATAGAAAGTGTAGAAAGATTTATGGGCTTAAGTTATTAACTTAGTCTAACTAATGTCAATAATTAAGCCCAATGTAATATAATCTTAATAAAACCCAAGAAATATAATATTACTTTAATATTAAATAATATTATAATATAATCCAACATTATATTATGTTATATTATATTATATTATATTAGGCTATATTCCAAAGATCTCTTAATCCAGTTAAAAATCCTAATTATATTACTTTAATTCCAATTTAGTCTTACTCTTTATGTGTGACCCTGTAGGTTCTTATTATGTTGGCAATGATACCAAAATTACTTTAATTTTTGTATCATATATAGTGAGTGGTATCTAGCAATACATCACTACCACCCAAGTAATAAGAATATTGGTGATTTGACATACCTAAACAGTAACCAATGTTTCATGTATCTTAGTCCCTTTTGTTCTAATATCCAAATTGAACTCAAGGCATGGAATGTGTCATCCTCTTAATAGTTTAATCTATGTTTCTTAATTCTTGAGTGACTAATTGAAAACAAATGGATCAATATCACATATTGATCCATTTGAGCATGGCCATGCATTTCTTAATCCCACTCAATCAAGGGCCCATGGATATTACTCCTCCTAAATAGGAGGGACAAAATCCCACCTAGATTACACACATTCCTCTGCATGATTTGTGATATACCTAACCACTACCTTTTTGTCCACCCTATTAAAGGTAACATTAGGCAGTGTTAAAGTAAATAACTCTTTATGTAGGAAACCATGGTGATTTCAAGTCCAAGGACTACATACACTATGGTCACTACAAGAATTGCCTATGACACATAACCATCCATGTAGCATTCTTATAGTGGGTTGGCCCAGTACATTTTATTCTCTAACATGTACTCATGTAATGACTTGATATCTCATATCCATGACCTTTTAGTCATCAGTCATCATGCATACTAGTCTTGCTGCATTATTGCTATCCCAGTTCACAACAATGCTTGACTAGGGACATTTTAAGAATAATAAATTATTCTAGGGATAATTATTATATTTATTTATATTACACAGATATAACAAAATAT
>JANHAO010018551.1:0-13554 GCA_026873985.1 Saraca asoca
GAGAAGTATAGTGGTAGGAAATTGCTTTCTACCCTCCATTGTCAGTTTTAGGGAGGGAATATGCTTTGTAGACAAAGCCTAATTCCTAGGACAGAGTAATCATCAACCTTCCTTTAAGTGGACCTTTCCAGTCTTTTCATGTCAACCACTATTTGGTATTATTATAATTATATATGCATCAATTATTTTTGTTGTTGTTGCAATTATATTGCAATCTTGGTTTGGGAAAGATTAAGATGAGATTATCTCCATCCATTTGAACGGTGTAGCAGTAACTCGGTGGTCGTGTTTGCTGTTACGAGATGGCAGCTTAACTCTCACTTCCGTTGAATTTGGATCTTGTATGATAGTATTGTTATGGTCGTTTTAAATTAGGGAGATAACACAATTTTTAATGAGTCCCTGCACAAAATTCTAATCCTACCTATAAAAAATGTTCCTTTACATTAAACTAACATGATTAATATTAATGCGAAAGTGGACGGCAAATTCAGCCAATGATTGGTGCTAGTGGCAGTTGTTGTGGCAGTAAGTTATTCATCTTCAACTTCGACTTGGATGGTACTTGGGGTTTTCTTCTTGGCAATTTTCTCACCCCTCTCATGCCAGTGGAGGAAGAATATTGAATTAACTACACTAGGTTGACAGCCGAAGATTGCATTTGGGAATGTGGTACTCCCGTTTAGATAGGTTAAACTTAAAATCAATGGAGTAATTATGTGATGCACACACAAGCATTTAAATATTAACATGATAATTTTCTTCTTATTTTACTTGACACACTCATGATCCACAAACATCTACGCCACAAAATTGTCTTTAGAGCACTATGAAATTGCTAAATTGCTATTTGTACTACTCTCATTTACAATTTATTCTATAATTATACACATGATATTATCTAACTCAAATTATATCATATTTCCAATTGTAAAGAAAGTTATAATTGATAGTGATACAAGTAAGGCTTTTCCACTAGTATAAATTCTTGTTTGTCCCATCATGATCCCTCATTCTTCTCCACTGTAAAGTACAAGTTGCATTTGTTCTAGCAGACATGACAACCATGACATTTCGGATGACAACAATGTTTGTGGCCGCAACTATGGGGATGTTGGATCAGATGGGACTATCGCAGACAACTTCAAATTCCATGAAGTGCTTGTCGTCTCTTAATGACATGGAAGGGTGTTATTTGGCGATCAACCAGACGCTTTCTGAAAGGAAGGCAAGTAATAATATAGGGTCAGCCTGCTGCAAGGCGATCAATGGCCTCACATAAGATTGCTGGTCTTTCTTGTTTCCCACCTTCACTTCCTTTCCTTATTCATCAATGCTGAATTGCGTTTGTGGTCTTGTGAAAAACAAAGCAGCTCCTTGAATCAGCTTGATCTGCTGTACTTGGTTAATAATAAGCATCTAGCCACTATGGGTGAGATACCCTTCTTTATGAATAATGAAAGCATGGAAGACTATGGTTATAATGGTTATAGCGGTCCTTGACCTTGATTATGTATATGATAAATAAAGCATTGTGGTTTTACAAAGTGATGGTCTGTCTACCTTTGATTGTTGTTTCTTTGGGTTCCATCTTGCGCTTGATGCATTGTCATAATCACAGGACCACAAAGTTTCTTTTAGTTAGCACTAGCAAATTATTGTCATTTTTATTTTGTCAAATTATACTACTTTCTAGATATGTATCCATAATCTTGACAATTTCATGACATCTAAACATAATTTAATGATTCATTTTAGTTGTGACTTGGAAATATATAACACCAATCTTGCTTATATGAGATGTGGTATAGCCAAATTCAATCTACAAACAAACTCGCAGGGAAAAACCATTCTGACCAATAAATCCTGCACACACGGCGAACAAGACCCAGAACTTACTTGAATTCAACAATGCTGGGGGTAGCAACCATGGTGGTCTTGGTTCAGGATTGAGTGTCGCAGGTAGCAGATCCTGTGCAGTGCTTCTCGTCCTTTGGCAACGCACCAAGATGTGTTTCAGCGGCCAACCAGACGGTCTCTGAACGCAAACCAACAAATGATGTGGGACCAGGTTTCTGTAAGGCTGCCATTAACCTCACTGACTGTTGCTGCTCTATAGTGTTTCCTACCCACCACTCTGTTCGCTTTTTATCCATTCCAAAGGACCTTTGTGGTATCATTTACAGAAATCTGCACCATGATCATGAAGATTCAGAGCTTCTGCCTTGAAGTTGTAACTTTGGTTAGGTTTATAATTATAATAAAGCGAAGTGTGAAGCCTATGTACGATACACTAACTTGTAATTGCCAATGGAGTTATCGTCGATGCTTTGGAAGAAAAATTACACCCATTTTTTTTAATTTAATGTAATTAAATTTATATTTTTTTAATATATATTTATTTTTTATTTTAAATATACACTCGCATCTTTTATTAAAAAAAAAGAGACGAACCTGTATTCTTAAAAATTAAAAAAAACATAAGCGTAATTATACTAAATTTTAGAAAAACGGGTATAATTTTTCCAAATTCATAATAGATTAAAATATTCTTGTAGTTTCTCATATATGTAATTTTTTTAATTTAGTTTTTATTATCTATTTAGTCCTTGAAAGTTATAATTTAATTTAATTAGATGTATTTTTCCTTCTAACTCTAACATTCTTAATAAAATTGACAATACAAAAAAACTTAAAATTTTATGTGATATCATTCAACAGATATATGATATCCTTTATATTCTGACTTAATTATATAATCTTAATTTAAAAGTAAACACACATAATAATCATTTTAATTGTGTCTTTTTTATCATTTAAAATAATATTATTTTAATTTCCATAGATACTTATTTTTATATAAGTTATATTTAATATTCATATAAGTATTAGAAAATATTAAATCAAATTTTAAATTTTTACATGGTTACTTTTCATTTGAGGTAAATAAGAGAAAACTTAATAGAAGGAAATTGAATTTATTATGAATTAAATTAAAAAAAAAGTAAATTAAAATAATTTTAATTTATGAGAAATCAAACCAATGTTTTAATCTTTATAACATAAAACAGAGGGTTATGAGTTTCAATGTCATTGATTGTTAGAGAACCATGTGAGAGCACCTAGTAATTTTAAGTGGTGTTATTTGAATAACTAAATTTTCTCATCGTGATACATTATGATGTGTAGAGCCTACCGCTCCCTTTCACAAAATAATAATATTACAAGGCAATTCTCATGAATAAGTGACTTTTTCCATAAACTAATTTAAGAGATTTGCTACAATATAAATTTAAATACTTTGCATGCATGTTCTCAAGAGGAATTATAATTTTATCATAAGATGTTATGAATTCTTTTAGAAGAATATATATATATATATATTTTCTCAATTTCTTAAAAAATTTGAAAATGTAAATCTAAAAAAATGTAAATGTATAATTTTTTTATTAAAATAATAAATAATTATAAAAAATATAATTCTAAAATAAAAATTATATTTTTATTTCTCATAAACTTATTCATAGAAAAAATTGAAAGAATACAAATCTGTCAAATTGTGTGAGAGAAGTGAAATGAAAGCGAGCCCACTAAAATTAGTATCTGTCTTTGGAGAAGTGCGTAGGTCCTATTTTCACATTTTAATTGTCATGTATGTTCTCTTATTCTCTAACAAAGAATTAAATTACTTTATATATCTCTTATAGAATGCACAACAAAATACATTATATTTTTTAAATCATGCTTTAATGTCATTTTTCCTCGTAAACTTTGAAATTGACTTTTAATCTCTTTAAATTTTTTTATTAAAATAAAATTATTATCTCTTTTAATAAAAATTATTTTATCCAAATTATTCTCTTAATTTTATTTGTGTTTTAACTTACCTTTTTAATTTGATCAAATTAAGATTTATATTAAATAAAAATAAAAACTTATAGAAAATTTAAGAAAATCACAAGTTAAAAAAAGAAAAATTATGAAAATCGTATTAAAAAATTTATAATTTAACACTTCAAATTTTATATGAAAGAAATTAAATGGAATGACAACAAAAAGATAAATTGAAATAAGTTTATCCTTCTAATAAAAAATTTTATTCATTGAGATTTTTTTTAATTTATCATTAAAAACTTAGAATAAATTGAATTTTAATAATAAGACTTGGTGACTTAACTGACATAAGGGACAATCTAAATTCTATAGATCTATTGTGACCAACAATTTAGAGATGATGAAAATAAATTAATTTTAAAACATAACTGAGATACGATATACTTTATTCTTAAAGAATTAATTAAAGTCGTGAGAAAACACCCAGACCATCACAGCCATTAAACACAGCATAATTAGTGGCCATGAGGCAAGCCATCAAGAGACACGTGTTACGATACGAATTCAGTTATGATTAAAAAGAGGGAGCCCTCACCAACCAATTCAGAAACTTGATGGGCCCTAAATAGAACAGCCCAAAACATCACCTCAAGTCCCATCAAAGCCTTAAAAGAGACTACAAAGATAATATATTTTAATACAATTTTTTTAATTTTAGTAATTCACTTTGGCCTTTTTACTGTACCGCTGCCAGGAACCAAAGCCTCACCAAAACTCATCATCCTGCTTTACTTCTTGGGCTCTTAGCGCTCGCTCTCATAATTGTTTCATTAAAATATTAAAATAGAAACATTATTTCGCTTGCTTCTTCCTTTCGTTTGGATCAAAATCATCGAATCGAAAAATTTTTTTAAAAAAAAATCGAAGATTTTGATTTTTGAATATTATTTTTCAACGAAAAAAGAGCCTTGAAGTTCTGAGAAGTGAGAAATGATGAGAAGCTGAACACGAAACTAGTCTAGAAGCTTAGCTAAGATTGCAAAGAGACGAGTTTGCCGGATCCTGATCCTCATCAATCTCCATGGTCTCTCACTCACATTCCTCAAATCTCATCCGTTGATTTTTCCGATCGATGAATCTTATGCTCTTGAAGCATAGGGTTATCACCATCAACCACTACATTATCCCAGTCATCATCGTCGCCACCATCATCGATCATGTCGTCGAAGATCAGTCACCGAATAAACGGACAGATTTTGCCTCAGCCGTGTCCCCACTTAGCCGATTTCCGCTTTCGCAACGGCTCCAAGTCATTTCGGGCCTTACAGGATTGCCTTCGGGTCAAGCCCCCTAGCGGACGCGCTTCCATTCGCCGCGATCCGGACGAGGTTCCTCGCTGTGCCGTTTGTGGAGACTCGTCTCGTTCCCGCCTTTTCGCTTGTATGACTTGCGCCGCCGTGTCCTGTCACACGCACACTGGAGCATCCCACGCGGCGGCGCATGCTGAATCAATGTCGCCAGGTCACGAGATCGCCGTGGACGTCGATCGCGCTGAGCTCTTCTGCTGCGTGTGCCACGACCAGGTTTACGATCGCGATTTCGATGCTGCTGTGGTTTTGGCTCAGACCAGTGCTTCGACGCTTGGTGGATCGTCGTCGATTCCATCGCCTCAGCCAGAAAACTTACGAAAGCGTCGCAGAGTGGATTATCGGCCGTGGACACCGGATCTGCGCGAGCGGGTTTTGATGGGAAACGGTTCAAGCCCGTTGGATAGTTTGAATTCTTCTTCGGATTTGCCTTGGGGGTTGCGTGGTTTGAACAATTTAGGTAGTACTTGCTTCATGAATTCGGTTTTGCAAGCGTTGCTTCACACGCCTCCATTGAGGAATTACTTTTTGAGTGATAGGCACAACCGGTACTTTTGTCAGAAAAAGAGTAATGCTGGCAATGTGGGTAAGAGAAGCACCAGTGACGATGATGGTGGCAATGGGAATAAGAAAATTTGCTTAGCTTGCGACATGGATGCTATGTTCTCAGCAGTATTTTCTGGAGATCGTACGCCTTATAGCCCCGCAAAGTTCTTATACAGGTTTGTATCGTTATAGTGTGCAATACGGATTTCTTATCTGAAGACTGAATTATAAATTTTGAAGTAAATGTGTAGTGAGAGGTTGAGGCTATCCAGTAACTTAATGTGGCTTTAAAAAGGAAGAAAAATTGTATGGCTTGCCTCAGAGATTATTGGGGCTCTTTTGTTGTATTGGTTGATGTGCTTCGCCTTAGAGGAGTAATTTTTTTTGCTGGTTTTATATGTATATTTGTGTGTATGTATATTTAGTGATTAGTCATTTCTGTTCTACAAGCTCAGAGAGCCTTGTTTTTTTACTTTTTTTTATAATGCATTACTGCTGTTTTGGCTCAGTTGGTGGCAACATGCAGCGAATCTAGCAAGTTATGAACAGCAGGATGCACATGAATTTTTCATTTCCATGCTTGACGGGATCCACGAAAAGGTAGAAAAGGATCGGCGCAAGCCCCACAGTCAAGGTAATGCAGTCAGATTGTGACACCTATATATGTGCCTTTTGGAGTGCTTATAGCAAAATTTGGAAGACAGAGAGGAGGGGTTAGGCTAGGACGTCTTAGGAATGGATTTTATATCAGTGTATTTTCTGCTGCAAATTTCAACCTAAATTAAAAACAGTGTGAAATAAAGCTTATGAACTACGTAGAAATTCTCTCTACTTGTACTTATCTGGGTAAAACCAAATTTACGCCCAAGTCTTCCCCTGTCTGATGATGCCATGCATTATTTGGCTAACATTTTTTGTTGAAACTCTGGTTTCTTAAGTCTTAGCTCAAATCTGTAAGATATGTTTGTTTCAATGCATTCAACTTGTAGGAGTTTCAGTTTTATAGCATTCCTATATGTTGCTGTGTTGTGCCCTTTTCAGTTGAAGTTATTGAAGTTGAATTGGATCATAAAATGCAATCTTTAAAGGCCACTTAATGTACTGTGATTTTCCATTTTAAGGTCTTTCTAAGTTAAGAGGAATTATTGGATGACCGGAAATAAGTGTGCCTATTTCAATCCCCTGTATATAAGGGGTAACCCCTGCGTCATTAGAATTTTAAAACCCAACAGAGTGATAGGACCTCGATATCATGTTGGTAACTATTAGTGTTTGAGCAGTAGCTTTGGATTGTCAATAATGTAAATCCTTAGGTGGCGTGAGAGGTCAGTCTGTTATCCCTTCTTCTGGTGACAAATCACTGAATTAGCACAGTATGAAACATAGTTGCACAACTATCCAGATAATGCAAGGTGATGATGATCAAAAAAAGTGGCACTGTCTGACTGTATTGGATGTCATTGATATATAATTTTCTTTTGCATTGAAGATAATTCAAAGTATTTAAGATAACGAAGTTACCATAATATTCAACTGCAGGGTGTGGGTTTAGGTCTCTTGCTTGTTGCCTAGGAGTCAGCAATTGCTCAAACAATTAGGGCTAATTTTCAACCTCAACCTGTTGGCGTGATGGTGTTAGCTGCTACACTCCAGTGAGTCCAGTAAGTCAACTTCTCTCTGGTCTGTTGGTTTCATCTTATAGGATATCTAGCTCAAATAACACTCTTGTTTACTCCACCTTTTGCAATGTTTAGGATTGATCTAATTAACAAGGTTGGTCCTATTGGAGAGAATGTTGAAATAGGTTCATAGCCATCACTAATGTTGGAACTTTGAGCTTTATATCAGTTTGGCTGTGATGTTAGTGTTGGGGGATTTGATGCAGTTGTGCTTTCTTGGTTTCATTCAAAGTTCTGTTGCCATTTTATATCAAACAATGATTAGAAAAATTTTAGATCATGTAGTTAAGAGGTCATCTGTTGTAAAATTCAACCTGTTTCTGTAGGCCAGAATTATATATTTTGAACTGGATCTCTGCATTTTGTATAGGGTCAGGAAGATAGTAGTGGAACATTTTATGGTTTTAACTATAAATAGTTCTTCATCCATAATTTTAGAAGGCTATGAGGTGTGACTGCTGTTTGGACCTGTAAAGGATAGGTATTCTCTATTAGTGATCGTACTTGTACTCGTGTGTTGAAGTTGGTGATAGTGATACTGATAACTGACACATGTAGTGATTGTATTTGTTTTTTCATCCATAATTTGCTTTTCACTTCCTTGTGCAGAAGAATTTGATAGATAGTCAACCATAAAATTCAGATTAAATTGGCATGATTGGATTTTACTGTAACATGTTATGTGACTGCATTCAATTGATGGTGCAGGCAATGGAGACTGTTGTATTGCTCATAGAGTATTTTCTGGTATCTTGAGATCTGATGTCATGTGCATGGCTTGTGGTTTCACATCAACAACCTATGATCCATGTGTGGACATCTCACTGGACTTGGAACCAAGTCAAGGGGGTTCTACCAAGGTTGCCACTACAACATCCCACCATTCTTACAATGGTGAAGCAGATTGGAATTCGAACCTACATGGTGGGATACCAACCCTGATGGGGTGCTTGGAGCAATTTACAAGAGCTGAGAAATTGGGATCAGATCAAAAGTTTTTCTGTCAGCAGTGTCAGGTGAGGCAGGAATCTCTAAAGCAAATGTCGATCAGGAAGCTTCCCCTAGTATCTTGCTTCCATATAAAGAGATTTGAGCATTCTTCGGCAAAGAAGATGTCAAGGAAGGTGGACCGCTACTTGCAGTTCCCCTTTTCACTGGACATGTCACCTTACCTCTCGTCTTCAATCTTAAGGAGTCGATTTGGGAACAGAATTTTTCCTTTTGATGGGGATGAGCCTGATGCTTCAAATGAATTCTCATCTGAGTTTGAGTTGTTTGCTGTTGTCACTCACACAGGCAAACTAGATGCTGGCCATTATGTGACTTACTTGCGTTTAAGCAATCAATGGTACAAGTGTGATGATGCTTGGATCACTCGGGTTGACGAGAACATTGTCAGGGCTGCCCAAGGTTACATGATGTTCTATGTACAGAAGATGCTTTATTACAAAGCAACTGAGAAACAGGCTGCCTCATGATATGCTGTGGTAGTAAATGCAGTTTTACAGGAGAAGGTCCTAAATCCTATCATTGGACGTCATGGAAAATATCGATTTTCACATTAATGGTATGCCATGACTATTTCATATATACTTGAGACACAAAAAGGAAAAGGAAAACTTAGTTTTGGAGTCACAAGAAGCTACTTTCTGTGATCTTTTTAATCTATACTTGGGGGGATTTAAGAAGTTAATTTATACTCCTCAGTTGGAGCAAGGAGCGAGCCAGAATTTTTGAGGCACTCCCGACTGTTTTTTTGGAAATGTGAAAGTTGTTTCTTGTTTCCTTTTTTCTACCTATGCTTTTCACTCTGTTCCTCGCTTCTCTCTATAGTTAGAGTTGTGAGTTTCATTCTTTTCTCCTTGAATGCATGGTGCTTTGGAGGGGTCTGAGATCTGGTTTCTGATGCAGTCGTAGTAGAAACGAGTGACCAGCTCAGCTCCCATGATACAGTTTTTCTTTTCTGTTATGTTTTTTCTAGTCATCGTAATTTTAACACAACATAAACGACATAATTGACTGAATTGGGTCCCCAAATTGACAAGCACGAGGGTTCTTCGATCTGCGCAGTCTGTAATTTAAACCCCCAATTCATCATTGCTACATAATGGTATGAGTAAAGGTGGGTCTTTCTCTTGTTCTTCCAATATCCTGTTAAAGCGTCCGGGCAGAGGTGGTGGTTGGATTGGAGAAATAATTCCAACGGTTACTGTAATTGTCATGTAAGTGAGGGATTCAACCTTGCACGTAATATCTTTTTCCTCTACCATCATACTTTATGGTTAAGGCTTGGGCTCCTGGCTCTCTACTGGTTGTTCTTGCTACTGAGCATTGCCCTTCCACCATTGCGATATTTTTGTCCCCTCTAATTCATCAATAGGCTAAAGCCCCCATTTTAGGGTTTAAAGTGACTTTGATGGCCTATTGGAAGTAAACTATTGGCAAATAGAAACAGTCATTTTCTTTCTTCTTGCCGGTGTAATGTCCTTACAATATTGCTTCAAGATAATAGGTTTACCAAATGTAGAATATCATTACTATATTGCTTCAAGATAATAGGTTTATCAAATGTAGAAAGATGTTTATCTATAGAATTTTTACAAAAGTTTTTAATTTTTATTATCAATTAAATAATTTTGAATATTTACAAGAAAATTTATTTTATAGAAAATTTAACTTATTTTCAGTAGTTTATTATTTTTGTGTTGTATAAACTAAACCATACCTAAACTTGTGGCCAGCGTTATTTTGTTTTGGTAATATGTGACTAGCATTATTAAATGCTAATAATATGTGTGGCAATGCAATGCAATGCATTATTGGTGACAAGAATAGCTTGACAGACAAATATTACTTCTGCTTCTGACTGCTGCTCTTTGGAAACTCCAATACAAACAAAGACTTCGGCCTCCACTATCATGTACCGGCTTTCATGAGGGGTGTAAGATGAAGACAGAGAAAAGATGTCCATATAAGATTTATTCCTACCAAACAACCAACCACATAAAAATCGAAAAAGAAAAACACAGAATAAGGTTATCCTGAGGCCTGATGTGATATATTTTATCTTTGAAAGTGATATGAATTGAAAGCATATGCAAATTTTGTGGCTGGATTTGAATTCACACATTAATTTAATAATAAAAACAATAATATAGAAGCCATTAATATTACAATTTATTTTTAAAAATTTTATCATTAATGTTCTGCTGGGTGAGAGGAAAGGAAAATAAGGGGAAAAGAAAATAATTTTTCATTGATTGATTAGATGAAAAATGAGAGTAAAGAAAATGGAAGAAAAAATAATAATGAAATTTATAAAAAGTAAAATAAATTTGAAAAAAAATCTTAAGATTGAATAATACATGATTGAAATCTTTGAAGCACCGACACTCTATATAGCAATCGTGTCCATGTATTCGTGTTGTTTCTGACACCGAAGAGACACGTCCTTAGGCCGTGTTCGTAATTTCAAAAATTTCAAACACGCGTTCTCTATTTCGACAAACGTGTCAAGTTTGAATATTTATTATTTATTTATTATTATTATTTATACTTAAATTATTTTATCTTATAAAATTTTTAAATTATCTGAAATGTTCATTATGAGTACATATTTTCATATGAAAAAATAATAATTATAATATATGTTTACAAATAAGTACAATATTTTTTAATATTTACAAATATACCCCTATATTTTTATTATTTATACATATCTCCCACGTGTCGGTGTCCTATATTTTTTGAAAATGTCGTGTCCACGTGTCCGTGCCCGTGTTTCTCCGTGTCCATGTATCAGTGTCCGTGCTACATAGGTTGAAATGTGCAAATATTACACTCAATCCATGGTTACAATTACATTTCATTGTTAAAAAAAATTGAAGTTTTCAACTTGAAAAAAAATTAGAGATTATCTGTTTCTACGCAAGAAAGTTAAAATTTAAAAGTTTTAATATTTTATTTATATTTTTTATTATTATATCACACCAAATCAGATTTAATGGCTTAAATTTAGACAATAGAAATTTTTTATTACTATATCACACCAAATCATATTTAATGGCTTAAATAAAAAATACATATAAAGCATACAACTTCATATGTACGCAATTTGAATGTACAAATATTACATTCAATCGATGGTTACAATCACATTTTATTTGAAGACTGAGTAAATAAAAAATGCATATAAAGCATACAACTTTGACTATTATAATTTCACTGTAGATCTCATATCATATTCATAATCCATAAACTATCAAAATAATAAAAATAACTTAAATATGTTCTTTAATTTCCAAATATCCAACTTAAACAAATTCATAAACATGTTTAAACTAAATTAGATTCATGAATTCTATAAAATTTGTACTAGAGTTTGCTAGCAAGTTGCAAATAAATTGAAGCAGTACACAAACCCAAAACACACAGATCTTGTAGGAGCTCAAGACTATGATCAGAATCGAAGTATTTTTAGAGGCAACCAGCTTCAGACATTAATTGATATAACGTCTCAGCCCATATTGAGCGTGGAACTCCAAAGAATTCATGCGTCGCCCTCTGATCTTGACATAAAAAATGATAACATTTCATTCGAAAATCTGGAATGATGTTTAGTATATTCATTTCAGCCTAGATATCTTCTTCACTATAATAACATGGTCTACTTTACTCAATAATAATGAGGCTTCTCTGTGCTATTTTAGCCTATCTCTCGGCAACTAAGGCTTGTCTTTCAAGCATGGTAACAGATTTATCATAAGAGTCATTTGCTTGTTTCAACACATCGGTGAGATCCTTGAACGAGTTTGTCATTCTCTCCATGTGAGTTTCAAGGATGTCAGTCAGGGGCACTTTACGCTTAGAACCTCTAGATGAAGAAGTTCCATGACTCTAACTAGAGTTACCACCGATTGGGCTAAAATCATCTATGTTGCCAACTGATGGGGTATCATTGCCTATGTTGTCAACTGATGCGGGATCATTGCCTATGTTTATATTAGTCTGATACAAATAAATCCTTTCAACAAAGTCATTGAGGTCAATTCTTTCTGCCTCCTATTGATTCACCATGTTTGATGCACTTTGAGCACCTCTATCGATTGCTCTATCGGTAGCATACAGCTCGCATAACTTATTGTAGTTGTGAACTTTTGTTCGCATCCATCTTGCCACTTCAAACTTGGCCTACACAGTAAGTTAGATTGGGATTAGTTGCTTAAGATACTCAGTACTTGCACTATGCACAATCCAGATTTTCCTAACAAAGTTATAAGATGCTATGTACGTATATAAACACAAATTACCTTACATATCTCTTGCCATACATGTGGCTTTGCCTTAAATAACTAGGTCATCGGATCCCAACCAATTCCACTCCAAGAATTAAAAAGATCGTAACACTTACTGAAATGGTTTTTCAGGGTCTTTAGTCGATTCTTAACATTATCTTTTTTGGTGCTCAGGCCAAATGCGGCTCTTAGGATGTTTACCACCTCGTGGTACCCAATTGTAGACAATTATCAATCAAGGAAGTTCCCCCTTGTACGTTGCTCCAACATGAAGTCAAGTAAGCAAGAGTCCCTTTATGGAGTCTATCCAAAGTTGCAGGTGTATATGTTCTAGCTTCAAAGTTGACCTCTTTATTCTCGACATCTTGTTTTTTGCACAGTAACAAAGTTCAATTGTTTAAGGTAACCAGCATAAACAAAATTTATGGCATCAGCAGTGGGCTAAGAAGAGCACATTAAAAAAATATTTAATTAATAATTGTGTCATATCATAAAAGTCATACAAACATATGCAATGCATACGATTACAACCAATTCAATATTTGCACTTATGAGTTGTGTTCATAATCAGCCCATATATGGGCTGCTATGTTGTCTCTCAATAATGCTCTTACCTGTCACATCCCAACCTATGGAATGTGACCGGCATAGGAAGTCACCGGTAAAACCTTCCTACAAGCCTGACCATAAAGCACAAACCGAAAAATAACAAAATTAACAAAATATGACTAATTTCATTCATTACGATCCTATCGAAAATCCGGCAGAGTTTCCTCTATTTTTTGGACATCTGGCCACATGGCCTACATTCAAACAAAGGGCTACACGCCCATC
>JANHAO010018552.1:0-13551 GCA_026873985.1 Saraca asoca
AGGAAAACAAAACATGAAATTAAATTGCCAAAACTATGCACAAAATATCAAAATTATACATACAAATAGATAAATGTACTAATTTCCCAAAATAATTTCTTTATGGAAATTGCAATATTCATAATAAATAGCAAAAATTATAAATATTTATATTATTATTTTATTTATTTTATTTATTTCCAAATTTATGAAAATTCATAAATGTGAGAATTTATAAAAAAAATTTCCAAAAAATTACCCAAAATAAAATTCTAAAATTTTTTTTTACTGCCTGGACAAAACAACGTCGTTTTAGGCCAAAACAACGTCATTCCCAATTTCATAATATTGCAGTTGGCTACCGATCAAAACAACGTCGTTTGGGTTATGCCTAAATGACACCGTTTAAATCCTTAAATAGAACGACGTCGTCTAGCCGAAAGGAGCATACTAACCCGGTTAAAATGACATATCGTTTTAGACAATATTAAAACGACGACTCGAGTTTATGATTTATACAACATGTCGTTTCACTTAAAATGAAAATGACAAGTTGTCTGAGTCTCCTTCAACCTCTATCTGGGTCAGATAGACTCGAAAACGACCCGACGGAGCCCGAAACTTAATCCAACTGTTCCAACGTCAAAAATTTCGATTTTTTGCCCAAAAATGTTGGAAATCAATTATTCTAATGATTTCTCAATCCAAAATGCAATAAAAACATAAATGTTTTGTAAATCCAGAATTTGCAAAAGAATAGGGTAAACTTTGAAAAAAAAATTTAGTAACTTTCAAGCAAGGTAGAGGCTTTTATTCAAGGCTCTGATACCAAATGATAATCAAAATATCTTATATATGCTTGTAAACGCATATAAAACACAAGGATTAAACTGAAAAACGAAAGCGTACCTCCAGCCATTGCTTTTCTGTTCGGGTTAGATTTTTACTTGAATATTCTAGAAGATTTCTCACACTTTTCTTCTCGACTTTGATGGTGTATGAAGCACATCAAAAAGTAGTGAGAGGGCCCCAGAATCTCATATATATATATATATTACGTTTTCTTCCATCAAGAAAACAACCAATAGTTTCTACTTTAAAATATATCGTTGCAGTAACGGTTGCACCTTTTAAATTGTCAACGCTTGCATCATTCAAATGTCAACGGTTGCACCATTTCAGAGTTGGCAAAATGTTACAGTTAATTCACATGTCAATCTGTTACTTATAACTCTGTATAATGCCTGAAATATATATAAACTGGTTCGCCCCATGCTGTGCCAACTCATCAATTCATTTTTGGTCAACTTCATCCTAAAAGCCAATACATATGCCACTATTAAACCCATTTAGTATTACTAAAAAAAAAGTTATAAGCTAATCAATTCATGTTTAAAGGTTTTCTAGATTTAATTAACTCAATGATTTGATTCATTTGCAAATGAGTATCCCGTCAATTGACTCTTAAACATCAGAAAGACAGCAAATCAATATAACGAGATATTTTAATATTGATCTAATATCAATTTCACAAATTTTACATTAATTTATTACTATATATTGCACTTTCTCTGTTAAAATTTTGCACATGATATAATATATATTTAATAAGCTTTGGTCCACACAAAGTTAAATTCTATTATAAAATTATTATTAAAAAAAGATTATAAGTAGCTTGCAATTTATTTGAAATATAAAAAACCTCAATTCTTTTAATATTAACTAAATTCATAAAGTTGTTATTTTTAATAATGTGCATATTAGAACGAAGTAAAGTCAAAATTTCAAGTGAAAATGACTATTCATATAAATTTTAATAACGGTGATATTAAATTGATATAAAATTTTTTAAATTTATATTAAATTTCCTTTAAAGCATCTTTTAGTACAAATTTAATGTCTTCTTAATTTTTCAAATACTAATTTAGTAATTTACTCATTACTATATATAACTAATAAGAAATTTCATTAAGGTAGTGTTTAGCTTGCGAAATCATATGTTCTTGGAAATCTTAACATTCCAAAAAATATGATTCTTAAGAATGTCATATTATCATGTTTAATTCAATATTAAAAAGATTCTTAGAAATATAATAATATTGTGTCTTCATTAATTTGTATATTTTTAAAAATATTATTAAATTATCAAAAACATTATTATCGAAAATTGAGTAGTCAACATATCAATAGTAATAAGTGGTAGTCAATAACAATGGATAGTGGTAAGCGATAGTTAATAATGGTGGGTGGTAGTGGACAATGGTCCATAATGGCGATTAATGATAATGGGTGATGATGGACGGTGAATAACGGTGGATGGCTATGGCTAGTGGTCAATGGTGATTAATGGCAGTTGATGGTATTAGGCAGTGGTCAATAATAATTGATGATATTAGGTGATAGTTAACAGCTGTAAGTAGGATAGACAGTGGTCAATGACGGTGGATAGTGGTGAGTGAAAGTTAATGGTAGTCGGTAGGGGTAGACATTGGTTAACGACAATAAGTGATGGTAGACAGTGCCTAACAATGATAGATGATGGTCAATAACAATAGGTGATGATAGAAGTTAGTTAATAATAGTTGATGGTGTGGAACCCATGTGTCTAATTGTCTATATTAATTAATTTTGATGATAAAGTGTTTAATTAATTTTGCATGCTGCGAAACTATAGTATATTAATGTTCTTTGCTCTTTAAGATGAATTTCTTATTGGTTAAAGACTTAAAGTGAATCAGTTTCTCTTTCATGACAACTAAAGTCTAGGATTGATGCTAGTTTTGAGGCTTATATTTGATGTATACAAATCATATCTAATCTATTCTATCATGATTTTTTAGGTTGAGTGCTTATTGAATTGCACTAGACAATATGCCTTTGTATTGGCTTAGTAGAAGCCCTTCCTTGCAAGCTACTCTTTGTTCCCTAACATATTGCAGTTCTGGTTTATTGAAAAATCAGAAAGTATGCACCAATTTAAGACAAGTTTCTCTTTGAATCTGTCAAAAGCCTACAAAACTATCTAAATTATATATTCATTGATTTGTTATAAATTGCATTATATACATGTTGTACTAACCTTCTAGATTGATAATAAAAGTTTTGTTTATTTGAAAAGTCTAGAAAAAGTTGTTTCTTTGCAATTTGCTTTTTGCAACCTAACAAACTACTTCTCTACAGTTCTATAGAAAACTAGATTTACATGTTGCTCTTTAATCTATGCCATCTTAGAGTGAACTAGCAAAAGACTATCACAGCTAGATAGACTTTGAAAGAGCAAGCAAATGAGCTAGCCATTTTACCATTGCCACATCATGCTGACTTGGCAAAGGATAACATAGCTGGACAATGCCTTATAGAACAAGCAAATGAGTTAGCCCATGTACCATTGATAATGACAACTCATCAAATGTCACTTTCCAATCTAAAAGAGTAAGCTAGTGCAATTTTAAAAATGCTAACAGAAAATGACAACAAATTGAAAGAGCAAGCTATTCCAATTCTAAAGCCTTTTACCGAAAGTGATTATGCACTGAAAGAGCAATCTACTTAACTTGAAGCCAAAGTTGATAAAGGTGCTCTTTGGTGTCGAGTTCATCTATAAAAGGGAAAAAGTTTTTCACTTCAACACACATCAATTAAGCAAATTTTCTCTCCTCTCTAAAAGACTTCCCTTTCTAAGTTCTCTAATATTTTCTAAGTCTTTTTTATGCTTTATTTGTAAATATACTCTTGTGAAAGTTTGAAAAACATTGTAGTCTCCTTAAGACAAATCATTTTGATTCTTGAGTTTGTAAAGGTTCATTAGTTAGAGGTTGAGTGTGAGTGATACATTTGTAGAAACCTTATAGTTAGGACTTGTGCCTTGGTGTGAAACTAGAAAATTCTAAAGTTAAGAGATAAGATTGCATGTACCTTAAAAAGTCAAGTGGAAAAGATTGTAAGCAATACTTAAAGAAAAAAAATACTAGTGAATGATCATCAAGGTTTAATTTGACCATAAAAAGAGGAATAAACCCAAAGGGATAGTTTTTCATTTATACCATCAAACCTCTATACATTAGTGTTATCATTCTTTTTCCTTATTCTTTTACTTTTCATGCATTTTAATTACTTATTTTTATATGCTATTTACTTGATCTTTCATATATTTGTTAATTACTCTTATTAAAGGGAAAGTTTTATAATTATAACATTATGTTTTAAACACCAATTCACCCCTCTTGGTGTATTTTCCTATCAGGTTGTGGTGAATAATGATCAACAATGATAAGTAATGATTAATTAAGGTGGTAATAGTAGTAAGACTTTAATGGATGAGTGAGCAAAATAGTCATTTTATATTACTAAGATATTTTCATGCCATGGAAATATAGAATACACACCTCTTTCATAAGAATATTTTAGGAGAGTATTGGGCTAAAAACATTCTAGAGAATGTAAACATTTCTAAATAAATCTTTCTCAATTTTGAACTAAATATAAGAATTAATATTACGTTAAAACATTCTTGGAATTGCAATAAAGATTCTATGAATCAAACTTCACCTAAATGATATGCTGGATGCAAGAATAAGTTTAATCCAATTTTTATAACATTTATTCTATCAAAAATGGTAAAAAAATATATAATAAGCTATAAATTTAAGGCAAACACAGAAAAACTATCAAAATTGGATTTTTATCGCCACAAAATTTGAAAATTTGAAATTAAAGGCTTAAATTATACAAAATATTGGAATTAATATATGTCTATTTAATTATCCATTTGATCACATGATTTTATTACGAACCTTTTAAACAAATATTACAATAATATTGGGTGGTGATTTGTCACGTTCTTTTTTTTTTCATATAATTTCTATGCTATAATTAATAAAAATTAGATTAGATGAATTAAAATCTCAAATTATATGTGAGAAGTGATTTTGTAAATCAAAATATAATAATATTGTAATTTATAATTAAAAATTTTTGTAAAAAAGTTACATATTAAGCATGTTAATTCCAAATAAAATTTAAGATTTTCATTTTAAATTTACAAAGTTAATATAGATAAAATTCAACCGTCTTAAAATCCAAGGGATATATTTTGCATCATATTCGAGTAATACCAACTTGGGAAGTTTAGATCATATCACCATAGATCAATATTTTCATTTCTCATGTCTGTGTATTTCTGATGGACTTTTTGCGACAAATTTAGTGGCATAAAATCCGTCATCAAGTAATTCCACCTTAAAGAAAAAAATGGTGCTCCAAGCCTATAGCTGTCCTCAAATGTTTGATGAATGTTGCGACGGAACAGAAAGAATCCGCGGGTAATTTTGACAGAAAATTCATTCTCAATTTAAAGAAAAAATATAATTTATTTACCTATTATATGATTTAGATTTACTTTGGTCCTTTGTAACTTAAAATGTCAATATTGATTTGCTTATGATTTGTTTCATTAATATATTCATTTGAAATAATTTTTGGTAAAGAAAGAAATGAAATTTGTACTATTTTATCACATGATCTTCTTCTTTCACTATCAAAGTCACAAAATTAAACTAAGTAGTAGGGTTATGGTGAGCAAACTTCAAGGATAAATTACTTGATTTGTAAAGCAGCATTTTAGTCAAATCTGAAAAATAAAGATATGTTGTTAAACTAACTATTTATCTAATTTTTATTTTTATAATTTTATGACTTTAAGGAGGGAAAAAATATCACATAACAAAATCATGTAGATGTATTTTTGTAAGAAAAATAATTGAGATAAATAAATTGATAATGAAACAAATTACATATAAATTAATTTTGATACTCTAAATAATGAGTGTGGATAAAATAAACTTAAGCCATTCTTATGAACGCAAGTGGTTGGAGGTAGGAACAACAAGCTATATTTGTTTTATGGGTTTGGAAATTTTTCGATCTAATGGCTAGTTTTGTCACTTTATTTTTATACTTATTAACGGAACTACGTGTATTTTATTAGGGACATACGTCCCACACAATTTTCTTAAAATTTCATATATTACTATGTGTATTATTTAAAATATCATAACTTATGTTTAAATTTTATCTCATTGAAATATTGAATCATGTCATATTTGTTGACGATAAAATCTGATTCGACACCAAACTCCAGCCAACAAAGGATTATTTCGAGATCTCAAGCTGTTAGTTGATTCAAAGGTGATAAACGAGCAAAATAAGCAAGAAAGAAAGGAAGAGCAGTAGAAAGACAATATTTTTAACATGATTCGGTCAAATTTGGACGGAACCGGACCCTACGTCCACAATAATATATTGATTTCAGAATATTTCTACAGGATTTCAGTATACATGCCTTCGTCCTCCTTAATGTTCAACTCCTTCCTGTATTTGTAGAGGAAAAGAGATTATAGTTGTAATTTTACATAAAGTAGATCTATTACATCAGTCATTTAATATACAAGATAAAATGGATAAATTAAATCCTGTAAGTTAGCTACTGCAGATTGCCTCCTACAGATGGGACCCGTGTGTCTGCCGAGTAACATGTGTGATGATCTTCTGTTCAACGAGCTCACAGGTCGCTGGTCGCGCTTTGTTGGCTAAATCTTTTAGTCTGGGGAGTGTCTATTTTCGGGAGGTTGGGGTCAAGCTTGCTTTATCGGAGACGAGCTCGAACTGAGGAGGTCGCTTTTCGCAATGTGAGCTAGAAACAGGACGCCCCAAGCACCTTACGAGCTGGATTTTTGCCGCGTTCAGGCCATTCGCTAATCCATTAAGGATGATCCGGATTTCTCATATAACAATATTAAAATAGAAATTTAATTACAAGTTATAAGATTTTATTATTCTTAATTGAATTTGATCATTTTTTTATAATTATTAATAAATAACTAAATTCATCTCAAACTAATTAAATTAAGTAGGACTAATTAATTGTGTTACATTTATTCTTTCCAAATCCTTATAAAATATAATTTATTTTAAATTTAAAATGTGATATTATAATTTAAAAATATATTAATTATTATAAAATAATTTAATTTTTAATTTTTTTAATATTTTATTTCAGTAACCACTAACCCAAGACTATCTCACCGCCAAACGAAAGTTACAATAAAGCATCCAAAGGCAGAACAAATAGGTCATGAAGGAATTGTTTGGAATCGCCAGAAACGATGAGGTGATAAGTGCCATTAGTGGCACATTATTAGATCACCATGACTGCTACTTACAACTAATGTTTAAGAAGTTGGCTGTTGAAACTTTCAACCAATGAGCCATCCAGAGCACCTCTGACCATCTTTAGAGGAAATGAGCAAGATAATGACGAGGCCATTGAAAATGAAAAAAGCCATCCTAAGGCCTTAGGGTTTCTATTGGCTTGCACTTTGGGGGGACTGTTGTTGTATCACATTATAATAATAATTTGAATAAGTTCAAACTCAAATTTGACCTAAATAATTATCGTATTCTAATCTATTTAATAATTTTTATTAACAAAATTTATATTATAAATCCATTTATCACACTCAATTACTTATAATTATGATATGTTAAAAGTATTTTAATCATTGATTTGATATTTTATTATGTTTTATTGTCATTTTATTAGAACTTTAATTTTAATTATATATAAGTATTTATAATTTAATTATTAATTATTTTTAAAATAATAATATAAATTTTTAAATAGATTGACTCATTAATTCATTTAATTTTAAGTCAATCACATTTCGATCTATTTATTATTTGTGTTAAATAGATTAATTAATTTACAGCTTGAATCTGCCTAAGCTCAATCCAAATTCATATAACATGTCTTGCTGTTGGTGTTGTGTGAAAAATTATTATCCTGTTTTTTAATTATGTTTAAAATGTTGCTCTTAGCCCAGCGATGTAGGGAGTCAAACATAGATTCATTGGATGTCCAGCAATGATATTAACTACGAGTCCCCAACTGAAAGATGGGGCTTCTAAGGATAGTTTAGTCCATGCTGGCTGTAGTGGGCTAATAAGAGATTGTCTTCGACAATGGCTAAAAAGCCCTGAGATTTGCAACTCCTTTATGGTTGAATTGTGGAATTTGTGGGAGCTTTGGAATAGATAAAAATAAAATTTTATTTTATTTTCAAACAAATTTCTTTTGGTTAAATTATTTTCTACTCTATATAATTTCACTTAATTTCTAATTAAATTTCTATTATTTAAAAATTTTGAATTGAATTTTTATACTTATTTTTCATTTTTAATTCAATACTTTATTATCATTTTCTTATTGAATTTTGTTAATAATAGATAGATGCAAACAACATTCTTTTAATATAGTTTAACAATTGTTGATGTTGAACTTTTATACAATTTCTATTTATATTTAAGGGAGAAATAACTTAGAAAAAATGAGGACATCTTATAAAATTATTTTGTTTTTAGAGAGAATGATGATCACTTGTCTCTCACTCTATAAAGTATTAATAGATTGTTGTTTATGTTAGTCAATTGTTGTTTAAATCAATCAATTGTTAACAAAATATAGCAGGAAAATGATAGGAATTATCTAAATAGAAATAAAAAATAAATATAAGAATCCAATTCAAAACTTTTAAAAATAGGGACCTCATTAAAAATTGAGTGAAAAAGGAACAAAAGAGTAATTTAAAAATTTCTTTTTTAAATGGTATTTGGTTTAAAGTTAAAAGAGGTTTCACTTTATTTACAATTCGAGTTTTAATTACATTTATATCATTATGAAATCCATTAAATTTATTATCGATTTCATTAGAATTCATTTCATTCAATCTAAAATATATGTTATATCAAAACCTTTACACTCATTTTAACATTTTATTTATCATGATACTATCAAAGTCTATTTTTTAATTCAATTCCATGTCATTTCTCAATTTATTTCAAACAAAATAATTCATATGTAAATGGATCAAAGCCATTATTTTTTACATAATTTTCAAATAATAGAATTTATTTATAAATAAATTAAAATCAATTCTATAAAAATTCATTACAAACAAAGAAAGCTAGAAATTGAAGAAAATGATTTTGAAAAATGATATTTTGCTATTATCAACTCTCTTTGGGGGGACAAAGTAAAGAGCAATATTGACTTTAGTTAGTCTTCTAATGAAATGCAAGAAGCTATTGTGCAAGGATTAGACAGTTGAAAGCAACACTTCTTCTTCCGTTGTAATTAGCTCATCCTTGTTTGATGATGCCATTGGGATTTCATCCTCATGTCAGTTTGCTTATAGTATTGGTCGTGTTCTGTTTATGTTCGCATGAACTTGTTAAGCTCATTCATTTTATATCTTAAAATACATAGATGATAATAATAATTTTCTTTTCTTAATATCAGTATTAAAAAAAATTAAGATAATATTTTGGTACATATTTAATTTTTTTATTTTTTTTAAAGATTTAACATAAATATTACAGCTTTATATATATAAAATCTTGTCCTTTTTTTCATATATAAAAAGGCTAAAATACACTAAACTTCTTTTTACTTTGAGTCATGTATACATAATTCCATGACCTTTAAAAATATGCATTTAATCTTCTTGTTTTTAAGTTATGTGTACTTCACATAAATATCTATCTATTTTTCACATATAAACTTAAGGATTTGGTGCATTTTAATATATAAATAATATATCATAAAAGAATAGAACAAGTATAAATATTATGTATTATTATTCTAATTTCTATTTAAATTTTTACATATTTATAATAAAAATAAGATTATTATTATTAAATATAATTTGATGAATTTTATATTATTTTAGTTTTATGAATCATAAATATATTGATTTTATATAAAAAGTAGTTTAGTTAGAAATATTTATAATAAAATCGTATATTCTACTTTTTTATTATATATATTATTTTTATGTTAAAATGTGCTAAATCCTTAAGTTTATGGGTGAAAAATAGATAAAAGTGGGTAAAATTCACATACCTTAAAACGTAAGGATTAAATACACCTTTTTACAAGTTAATGAATTATATATACATGATTTAAGGTGTATGGGGTTTGATGTATTTTAACCTAAAAAATTATAATTTTTAAAGGATTTTGTATGTAATAAATAAAAAAAATTGTAACTCAATCAAGGAAACTTATAACCATATTTTTCAATTTTAAATAAAATTTACAACTTTAAAAAACTCGCAAAATATATGAATATATTCACAAAAATGATAGAAATATATTTGAATTTTTGTTATTGCAAAGTAATAATACCCTAAAAAAAGGGAAAGGAAAAACTCTAGTGCCAACATACACAATAGGCACAGCTCTGTGTCACAAGCCAATAACTTTCTAACTGAAATTATGCATTGTATGATGCCAACTCTTAGTCAACATGTTAGTTTTCCAATAAATTTGAATCATACTTAGATAGATAATCGTGACATTGAGGATTTTATTGCCCATACAACCTGCTGATAATGGAATTTGGTAAAGCCCAAACTTTAATCAATGAAAATAATTCAAAGTACCTTAAATACTATTCTGGTCACAAGATGGGTTTTTGATGGCGTAGAAGACAAAAAAAAAAAAAACAAAGGAAAGAGGAAGAACAACAAACATACAAAAGGTTTTTAACGTGGTTTAGTCAAAATTGGGCAGCACCGATCCTTACGTTCATGATAATGTTATTGATCTAAAGAAAATTCGATAGAGTTATAGTATGTGTTCCCTCCTCGGGTCCCCATACAGTGATCTCCCTCCTCTCTTTTATAGAAGTTAGGAAGTTACAAGTGTAATTTTATAAGTTGCAATTATGTTACATCAAATAATAAATATATAAGACAACCTAGACTATTGTAAAATGGCTTCTGCAGATTGCTTTCTACATATGGGTCTTACACATTACTTTTGTAGATGGATGGTGCAGATTATTTAAAGGTGGTTGTGTTTCTGATTCAATCTTTGCAAACTTCTAGCTAAGTGAGATGCACTGCATCCTACGAGTCGGAGCTCTGGCTATGAGGATGTCATTGCCTCGTGACTTCAAATTTGCGTTCGGTGAGCTCAAGCAGTTAGCGAGCTCTTAACCATATATGCTGTGACTCGTCTCTCAGTGAGCTGGTACTTCTACTGAGTGACCTTTATTCTTGGCGAGCTAGGCTTTTTCCCTTGAGCTCACTTATTAGACTTGCTTGTCACTGGGCCTTGGCCGACCCAATCCGTATCAAACTAGAAACTACCCATACCATTAGCCCCTAACTCTTAGTCTGCTTTGCAAACTGGGAGTTGTGACTTTATCGATCAAGGTCTTCATCTACAATTCTTGTTATGTTGTCATTTCAAACTCAAATCTTTCACTTCTTCTAAACAAGGCCATACTTCTTTTTAGGTTGTAGTAGCTGTAGGCTTACTAACTTGTATTTTGATTCTTTTGGTGTAAATTTACCTTATTGAAGCTTTTAATGAATGAACTTTGTGAGTGTTGTATTATGTTGAATGTTCTACTTATTATAGATGATAGCATAAACTTCTACAAATCATAGTTAAATGAAATGTTTAGATAACTAACCAGCTTCATTCTTCACTTAACAAAAAGACTTGGGAACCGGAATGCCTTGTCCGGCACAGAAAGAGAATTTCCTGCAGGATGTGTAAAAGTTATGGCCTATGGGAGATTGCATGAAAGCTTGTGAATAATCTTCACATAAGAGTTGCAAAGAATGAGTTATATGTGAGCTATGAATAGTAAGTCGCATGACAGCTATGAGCATTAAGTCGTATAAGAGCTGTAAACATTAGGTTGCATGAAAGTTGAGAGCATTAGGTCACATAAAAGCTGTGAGCATTAGGTCACATGAAAGCTGTGAGCATTAGGTCGCATAAGAGTTATAAGCATTAGGTTACACGTGAGCTACGCCTTGCAGGCCACACCACAACAATCTTATTGCTCAGTAGGCGGTATAAGTTTTAATCTACCAGCAATTTCGTTGCTCAGGTAAGAAATGAGATAAACATTACCAACAATCTTGTTGCTTAAGTAGGTCGCATAGGTGATCATCTGCTAGCAATCTCGTTGCCCAGTCCCAGAACAATCTCGTTACTCAATGGAACAACAATCTCCATTGCTCAGTGGGGTAGCAATCTTTGTTGCTCAAACAGGTCGTGCTATAGCAGTTGTACCACAACAATCTTGTTGCTCAGTGGCTCCGAGTCTTAATCCCGGTCCTCTTAATTTGAACAAAATGAAATTGAACGATAGTGTGGGCATGATCGTTGATTACTTCGAGCTCATAATGAGATTAGCAAATCTTTCTTTCGAGCTTTGGCTCTTAAGCAATATTTCTATCAAAAGAAATTTACCAGTGATTAGTAAATATTTACATAAGATATTCAGAAGAAAAAGACAATAGTACAAGGTTGAGGTAGTGAGCTAAATTTCTTTTTTTTTTTGTTTGCTACAAAATTAATATATAATTCTAGTGGAAAGTGGTTGATCTTGATCTATAGCTTGTTATTGCCATGCAAGCTGCTAAGGTTGTTAAGATTGTTCTCCTAAAGGCTACTCGACATAGTCCCTCAGGTGTCCTTGCTTGATGAGGTCCCTTATTACATCCTCGAGAGCCCAACATTCTAACGTGGCATGCCCTTTCTCATTGTGAAAGGCGCAAAACTTATCTTGGTTGTTTCTGGACCTATTGGAAGTTCTGAGAATTTTTGGCTTCCTGAAGTCCTCTTTCTCCTTTTCTATTTCAAAGATCCTATCTGGAGTGTTCGTCAGGCTGGTGTAATAGCTATAGCGACCTTGACACTGAAATCGCTCACTCTTAGGCTTCTTCGCAGCTTGATCACAGGAGTGGTCACTCCAGCCTTCACCACTTCTTTTCTTACTATGGGCAAAAGCATCTTTTTCATCCTTCTGATCGAGTTTTCCCGAGCCAAAGGTTTCTTCCCACTTGATTTGCTTGGCAGCTCATTCATAAAATTCAACTAGATCTCTTACTAGGGACTTGTATATGCTTTTGTATAGTTTTCTATCTTTGCAGAGTCCTACAGAAATCACCGTTAAGATGCTTTCTTCAGAAGGATTTTCCATTGAATTGGCTTCAAGCCTGAACCTAGCAATGTAGTCCTTAAGGGATTCATGCTTATGCTGGAATACTATTACGAGGTGACAAAGAGGCACGAGTTCCCATTTTAGCACTCGGTCCTAGCTGATGAATTTATGTTGACATTCTTCCCAACTATTCAGGTTGCGAGCTGGAAGACTTTTGAACTAAGCTTGAAGGACACCTCCTAGAGTAGCTGGAAAAACACAACATTTAACTAGAGGGTTAGTTGTTTGTAAGTCCATTTGAACATTGAATGCATCCAGATGGTCATAAAGATCAGTATCCCCATTGTATGGTGGGATCACAGGGATCTTGAACTTGCGAGGAAGAGGCTGCTTCTCTATCTCGCTTGAGAATGGGGTCCTCTCCTCATTGTGCTCCTTGTTGTTGTGAAACCGAGGATGCTCCTTGTTAGCCTTAGGAAGATTGTTAGTCTTAAGGAAATTTGTTCTCTTAGCCTAAAATTGTTTTGATGTTGAAAAACAATCAAAA
>JANHAO010018553.1:0-13557 GCA_026873985.1 Saraca asoca
ACCTAACTAAGAATCCTATCATGCATTCTAAAACAAAACACATTCAAATTAGACATCATTTTATTAGGGATCATGTTCAAAGAGGCGACATCTCTATTGAATTTGTACAAACTAAATTTCAACTAATTGATATTTTTACAAAACCTTTGGATGAAAAATGGTTTGTGTTCATTCAAAGAGAATTAAGGATGTTAGACCCCTTGGAAAATGATCTCAAATGACTAACCTGTAGTATTTCTTTATTTTAAGTTTTGTATTTGATTATGCTTATTTGTTTTGTATCTTGCAAATTCTAACTTAGGCATTGGAGTTTTCTCTAAATTTGTTTTACAGGTACATTATATGAAATTTGAGGTAAAAATTTGGTTAAGTAGATCGTTGTTGATGAATATATCATTTGTCAAGAGTTTTGAAATAAAACTACATGAAAACTAATTTCAGGACTCTCTAAATCGAATCTTAAATCAATTTGAATTTTTCCAAGTTTTCTATGAGTTTCTGAATCGATTCACAACTCCAAATTTTATATTATGAATCGATTTACGAATTGATTCATACCATTTCTCAATCTTGTGGGAAGAAATCAAAACTTGAAAAATTTTATCACACTGAACAGATCAATTTTAGAATTGATTCAGACCTGTCCAAATCAATTCAATCCAGATCAAATCGATTCATCAAGATTTTCAAACTTTCAATAATTGTTCCAAAATTTCTAAAATTATTATTCAAACTTCCCGAATCAATTCAAGACTTGAAATATGTAAAAATAAAATGATTCTTGCATTAAGTCTAAAATTAAGTAGAATCACTACTTCAGGGGAAGATTAATATCATAATTAAGCTAAGAACTATCTTTTAATCCCTTTACTCTTATTATATGCTTTGAATTTTAAATTCTGTTATTACATATTGAAGAGGCATTATTGCTTTTTGATGTGCCAAAAGGAAGAGAAATGAAATTTTAGATAAGATAAGATCTCAAAGGGAGAAAGATAAGGTTTTAAATAAGGAAAGTAGATAAGAGAAAATAAAAACTTAAGGAGGAGTAAACCCTCATTTAAAACTTTGATTGTATACATATTTTGATGTTTATCTAAAAAATTTTGTCACCATAAAAAATGGGGAAATTGTTAGCCTTGCTATCATGTCTTCTTTAGTTTTGACATTAAAAAATAATTTTATTTGATGTCACAATCTAACTATATGCTTTTAAGTACTTGTTCATTTTGCAAACTTAAAGTTGATCAAGTGATATTCAAGATATCAAGAGGTCTAGCATTTCTCTTAGAATTTTTTATTGATTTTTTGCTAAGATCTTTTGTAAGTGTAATTTAATCAGTTTTGATCTAAATAAATTTCTAAAAATAGCAAAACTGAGGTAGGAATAAATTAAATGAAATGAGTTTAAAACAAATATTTCCTAACTATGTTTTCAATGCATTCTCACAAGTTGAATTTTTATAAAAATTATTTTTTACTATGTGAATTGATTCACAAATCAATTCATACAAGAAATTTTGTGAGATGTACCTATACTACCTCCAAAAAAAAAAATTATTGAGGGACCGAAGTGAAAAAGCTAAAAATTCGATGGAGCTGAATTGTAATTTCTTATTTTTTTGAAGGGCCTATTTGAAGTCGGTGAAAAATTTTGGGATGAAATTGTAATTTTTCCCATTTGTCCTTATGTATATATTTTTCAGGTCATCCTTCTCCTTCACATGATTTCCTGAAGTTTCCTGCATCTTCCTCTTCTGCGATGCTTTGCGATCATCCTCCTTTCTCTGGCTAGCTTCTTCTATGTCAAGCGCCATCACTGTCCAGTTGAGCAATCGGTTAGCCTCATTCTTTCTCCTTTTGGCACATGCATTCGGCTCTATCCTCCTCTATGCAAACTCTGACGCCCAGCAACATTTTGGCTTGTAGTTAACATCTGGCATCCTCTACCATCCTCCTCTCTTTCTTCCTTCCTCTGGAGCTTAACCCAGCCCATGGTAACAACTAGTTCAGTGATGTCTTCTTCCTCTTCCATCAGTGCAATTTAGCCAGCCTTCGATCTAGGCTTGCCAGTGACGATCCAAATCCGGCCAAGCTCCTCACCTACATTTTGGAAGGTGGTGAGTAATCCTAGAACAAAAGATTTATTTTATAGCAATCCTATAGCTAGTTTCTAAGAAATTTTCCTTGAAACCCTTACTATGATAGCTGTGAGAAATTTGAAATATTCTTGTTGTTTCATATTGTCTCGCTTCAGAGAAGCTTCTAAGGAAGAATCAAGCTCACAAACATCAAATTTTTGGAGTTTTAACTGACTTGATTTTCTAAGGATTTCCTAAGGTAAATGGATAATTTTCCTCACTTAATGATCCCATGTGTACATATAAAATAATTTTATTATTATTGTAAAATTTTATAAATCATTTTTAAATGATGAGATTTCCATATACATTAAAGTGGTTTCAAAAGTATGTTTACATATTATTGGTGTTCATGAAATGATTTGTTGTGATAACAATAACACATTTTCATCCTGCCTTATATTGTTGGAATTAGAAATTCTATATTTTTCTATGTGATAAATGGATATGAAAAATGCTTTGGTACATTGATGTATGTTTGATAAACATTGGTTACCTGAACAAGGATTTTTATGTGTTGTGATATAACAATGCTATTGTTTTGAGAATTATGCTACCAGATATGTTAACTAATTGATTTGAGATACTGGATCCACTGGATAATTCATTGGGAAACCATAAGTGCACTTGTGTATATGTAATAGAGAGATAAGGTAGGACAAGGTTGATCATCCAGTAGATTTGCCCAATAGATCATGATTATATTAGGGTGGTTCCCTCTTGGAGTTGCCTTTGGGATTGCAGTTGTATATTTTGCTATACTGAGCATTTATCACTTTTAGAAGTCTTTATTGATTTTTCTTTTATATTACGTTATGACAAGCATATTTTCACAGTTGCATATTTTGATAATTATTATTATGTTGTTGGTTATTATGTTTTCAAATCTATTTTGAAATCATAGTTGTTTATTTCATTTTTTCAAATATCATGTTTTCAATTTCTTGATTTTCATATTGAGATTATGGCTGCAGAATAGGTAAACATATCTTTACGGCTATATATATATATATATACACTTTCAAACATGATTTTTTTAAATAGGATTTTTGGGTGATCGTAGGATTGTTTACTCACTGAGTTTTTATAAAACTCACCCCTTTCTTTTCCATGTTTTTCAAAGCCTAGAGTTCTTCTACCATCCCGCCACCCTACATGAATTCGGAATCTACTATTGGATTAAGTGGAACTTCCTTAAAGAGAATAAAGATATATAATGGTGGAAAGTAAATGGTAGTTGGTAGAATTGTGTATGCATATACTATGTATAATTACTGGATGCCTAGTAGGATATAAATTGTATAATCTGGGCCACTACATATTATTTTGTTATTGTACAGGTTGTGATGGGTGTTTAGCCTTTATGTTGTATAGGTTTTGAGGCTAGGTGTCCAGAAAGCAGAGGAAACTTTGCCAGATTTTCATTAGAATTTTAATACATAAATATTTCATCGTGGATTGATGAAATAGTGAGTCATTGGTATGTAATTGCATTGTAAGGCTTATAGGAGGTTTCCTGATGGAAGGAGGTTTCCTGATGGTGACCTTTTATACTGGTCACGCTTTATGGATCGGGGTGTGACATTACCCAAATCGATTCACAAATTGATTTGTGAAGAAAAGTTTTTGAAAATACTTTTACCGAAACATTAGAAAATATTTTGAATCGATTAGGTAATTGATTCACAATCTTTTTACACCAAAGTCTAAATCGATTCATGCATCAATTTGTGAAAAAGTTCTTGATGATCTTCATAAGTGAATTGATTCATAAATCGATTCATTAGCTTAACCGCTCTGAATTATTCATGAACTGATTCAAGGTTGAAAAGTTAATTATTTTTTAAAAGTTGGTTACAACAACTATAAATAGCCTTCACCTCATTTCAACACAGAGTTTTTCAATTTTCTCACACTTTCAAAGCACGAAAATAGAAAGAGTTTCTAAGCTTCATTTAATCTAAATTCTACCTTTTCAATTCACATTTGATTTATGATCTTGGATCAAATTTGTGAAGAACACAGCTAGTTAATTGAGATTTTCGTCTCAATTGTTAATATTGTATTCTTGATTTTTACTTCTTGATTTTTAATTTCGCGATTTCTAGGTTGATAGGAATTGAAGATACAAGGAAGAGGTTAATCTTCCCTTACATCTTTTTTAGTTATAAGGTTAATTACAATTAAGATAAAGGTGTAGTGTCATTGTATCTATAGGTTTTGTAAGAGCCTAATGTAAATCTTGTTGTAAACTAGCTATTCAAGAGCCCAGGTAAAATCCTATTGTAGTTAATAAAAGAGATTATTCGATTAAAGATTGATCTAGTGGACATAGACTTAAACTACAGTTTCAATTTAAGTTAAATCACTTTAAAATTTTGGTGTTCTTATTTATCTTTCTGCATTTTATTTTCTAACATTCTGTTGCACTACATTTCTAAATTTTGATATTTTGATTCACTATATCTTTGAATTAATTGTAATTCTATTAATTACTTAACTGATTTAATTTGATCAATTGGAAATTAAATTCCTGATTACATCAGTGACTTAATATTATCTTTATCATCTAATAAAATTTTATTGAAAAACCTTGTCAAAGTCAAAAGAGTATTTTTACAAATGTAAATAGGAAAAGATCTTATAACTTTTGGAACCTTTAGATAGGAATATACCATTTTTGGATAGATAATTTTGAAGTGATTATGAAGATTTTCTCTTCTTCCTTGTTTATTTTTTATTCTTCTTCATCACTTTCCTCACTGTCTACATTCTTGTCTTTATTTTTTCTTTGGAAGTTTGAGAGTGCTAAGTTGTAGCTTTCTTGTTCTTATTTTAATTCTTTTATTTTTGTTTTTAGAAGATTAACCTCAAATTGATAATCTTGTAAGGTTATCGATTTAGTAGCTTCTAAATTGAACTTGTCTAAAACATTTCTAAAGTTATATCTATTTGCTAGAAGTAATTTGTAAGAGATTAAAGGTTTATCTATGGTTTGTTTGAGTTTTTGGAATAACTCTTCTTCTATTCATCATCTATTAAATGACAAATGACTTAAAAAAGATCATGTTCTTTTGAAAGAACATTTATCTCTCGTTCAAAATTTGTCATTGTTTCTTCAGTTCAGAACAACAATCATCATTCTGAATATGATTATTTTATTGATCATTGTCTACTAAAAATTCATTTGTTTTAGAAGATTCTTCAACTAATAGGTTGTTTTTTTGGTTAAGAATTTCCTCATCTATTTGGAGATTCCTAAGTTTTTTGTTCAAGTTACAATATTTAGCTATATGACCTAGTCTATTACATTTGAAATAGGCTAATCTAATATCTTGGTTTGGAGGAGGCATATACCTTGATTTTCTCCAAGGATTTTTTCTTTTATAGGGAGGCTGTTGTTTTTGTGTTTAGCTAGATTCAGCTTGTTTGGCTCTACACCTATGTTTGGGCTTGAAGTTTTTTGGGCAAACAAATGCAAATTGTTCACATAAAAAACCTTATTCTTTTCTATTAAAAAATTTTTCTTTGACTAATTGCCTTTGGATTTTATCATCTTAGCAAATTTTAAGGGCAACTCTTTGAACATAAGCAGTAAGTTGTTCATAAAGAATTATCCCATTGAATTAATTTCTAATTTTCCCCTTAATCCTATCTTCTAAGAGTCTAGGAAGATCTGCTAAGAATTTTTCTTTGCAAAAGGGTTGGTTACTATCTGATCTGGAATAAATCCTACTGAAGAAAGTGTCCTTATACCATATAAAGTTAGATAAGGTTCTACATTTAAAGTTTGAAAGAAGTTTAGTTGATTTGTCTTTCCATAGGCTTGAATTGCCTATAAAATGTTTGGTGATTGTATAAATTAGAGTAATGACTACATCAAGGATAAGTTCATTATCATAATCAATTAACACTGTTCCATAAAAATCTATTTTTATTAATTCTAAAATTTGATAATTTTCCATTTGGGTAAGGTGTTTATCCGACCATCCTTTGAGTTAGCTAATGAAGCCTACTACTAAGATGTGTATGACAGTTGCATTATCACATTTATAGGCTATTTGGTACGTTATGCTGACTATGGTCATTTATTGAAGTAGGTTGAGAATCTCATATTGAGATTTATTATCTATATTCCATTCATAGATGTTATTATCATTATAGGAATTCTGAATTAGAGGTTTTTCTATTATGGTTTGGTCTCAAAACCTTGGCCTAGAATGGTAGAGTTTCTGCAATGCTCTCCAATTTGCTACAGTTTTGATAGCTTCTATTTTTGGTTCCTCATAATTAGAAGAGACTTCAAAAGCTCTATCTAAAAGTTTAGATCCTACTAGACTTATCAGTTTGGATCCTACTAGACTAATCAGCTAGAGTAGTCTTAAGGATTGTCATATATCTAGCTAATTTTTTATCTAATTATTCTATCATTTGGTTTATTTTGACTATTTCTATTTTATTTACAAGATTCGTTTGCTTAGAAAAATGCAAGTACTTTTGCTTCTCTTGCGGGATCTCACAGGGCTTGAACAAGGATTTTTATATTTGTTTGCTAAAGGAGGATTCTCATGTTTGTTTCTTTGATTTTTGTTCCTTTTGGTCAGGAATGTGTACTAAGATTTGTTGTCCTAAGGCTTGGAGGTATTTATTAGTGCAGTTATTTTATTCCATCAATGATTGTATATCTTTAGATAAAATGGATTATGCCATAACCTTTGCTTTAAAAGGTGCCACAATTATTGGATTTCTTAGGTCTTTGGTTCCCATTTGAAAGGAATTTTAAGGAGATAATTCAAAAACAATTTTTTCTCCTTTAGTAGTTGTCCAGACTTAGGTTGTCCTATGGTTCATGCACGTAAAACTCTCAAAAGGATAATTTAATTTTTTTTGGCTTCAACATAAGCTTCAAACTAATCAAAGAAAAGGATATTTGTTTTGAAATCCTTTATGAATTTAAACTAAGAATCATAGATTTGGTCTTTGTCTTTTCTTGAAAATTTGAAAGATCATTCTCCTTGAAAAGTGAATTCCTCATACCAAAAATTTTCTTTCAATAAGGTTTTGTCAATTAGAAATTCGATTTTCAAATCCTTTTGGTCGTAAATCATTTGAAAACTAGGTCATCATTCATAAGTGGAAAAAAACATGGAGATTGAATTGAACCTTCAGATTCATCATCTTCAACCTTCTATTTACCTTTTGAATTTGTCCTGGAGAAACTAGTTTTGGGATTCTAGAGGTATTATCTAGTACTCTAAATTTATAGTTCATTCTAAATCAGAACAGGAATACCTAGACGGTTTCCCAACTGGCCTTGTTGGCTTGATAAAAGAATTATCTTTTGATTTTTCAATTTCTGTAATTTTTGGCACCATTTTCTATTTATTAAAGGATATATCTACTTGGTCAAAAACATATTGTGTAATTCTAGAAATTGGAGGAGTTTAGCTTTGTGGTGTGACAACCTTTTCTAAGGTCCAATATTTTGGATATTTTATGGTTTCTCAAGGAACTGTGGTTGATATAAAAAGGTTGGTTTTTGTCATATCAATGAGGAAATAAGTGATATACCCTTTTCCATAGAGTGGCTTTACTATCTTTAAAGATTGTGAGTTGTGAAATTTATATTGGAGCCTCCTAGTCATTACTATAGGAATGGTCCCCGTTTTCATATCATAACCATGGCATTTGACATTTAAACCTAGCAATTCATCCAAGTAAGATTCTACAAGACATATAGGGATGTCTGGGAAACAGCTAAAGTAGATTGATCCTCTAAAAAGGCTAGTTTCTATAATTCCTAAGATCGAATCAAGGAACTTATTGAATCCACTATTTCAGAGATATAGTAAAATTGCATTATTTAAATCTAATTTGTGCATAAATTTTGCAGTAATTTGTACACAACATATGTGTAAAATATTATAATTTGATTTTTGTTTTACAATGGATATTCTAGAAAGAAGAACAAATTCTTCTTGTTTTGGATCTATGTATATCAATTGTTCAATAGTTTTGATCACATAGTTGGATTTGTTAAAGTAAGGAAGAGTTTGATTTATAGAGTTCTTTGTTTGGGATTCTTGGTATTTCTCAGTTATCAATTTGTTGATTGATATCATCAAAATTGATTTATTCTTCGAAAATTGATTTTGAATCGTCTTCGTATTTGATTTTAGAAGAACTTGAAAAAGAAAATGGTGAAAAATTAAAGCGTGAAGATAAAGAGTGAAACATAAAGTAGAAATAAAATTTCATCTATCCAATATCAAAGATTTCAGGTTTCATAAAAATGATACTATAAAATGTAAATTAGAATTGTCATATGAATTAGATGTTAAAATCTCAACATGAACTTTCCATGTCTGAATTACTTAGCATCGACTTAAATTTCATATGAAAGTACAAATGACAGAAGATGCTCTTATATTTTCATTCTTCTTTTCAGTTATTTTCAACTCATATTTTCATTTTTATTTTCCCCTTTTATATATACATATATATAATACCTTATTGACATATCAAACGGGCGTTATTATTGTAATCATTGTAGCACATGACAATGACATAAGTAACTATACTCATGCAAAACTTGTATAAAAGAACCGTAGATTATCAGAGCGGAGATAAAAATTTATCTTCTTTGGTGATCTAGTTTTTATAAAAGCTAATCATGGATGTTTAGTGGTTGTTAGAAAGTTATAATCATATTTTAAAAAAAAAAATCAAAACAACATTTGTTTAATCAGGCTACGCACCAAACAAAGGCCGCTGGGGCAGTCTTTGGTTGGTTGGTGCAGGATGCTCCACTACTTCCATTCCAATAATTGTATAACAAGGCAACGGCGGTTTACTAATAGAATTTCATTATAGTGGTGAAGACGGATCAGAAATTCAGAATCACACAGAAAAACCATTTTAAAGCTACTATTTAGATCAAAAGAAGATTCTACGGAAAGTTTAAATTCTTAAGAGGTTAATGTTTTTATTATTAAAGAATTTATTTTATATTAAAATTTATATTTTTTTATTTAATTCATTTGATTTAAAAAAAATGATAATCTACCTATAAAAACAATCAATCTTTTAAGAGTTTAAATTTCCTGTATAAATTATCAAAAAAGAAAAAGGAACTTATAATCCTCATGTGTGGATGTAGATGTTCTAGTCATAGAGATTCGAGACTCATACATAAGATCAGTTGAATCCAGTTAATGTGATTACGTATTGTGGGATCTTGATTTAGGTAGAAAATCCGAATCTTTAGTTAGATGGCAATGTTGTTTGAAATCTTAGTCATTAGGTTTCATAATGCAAGACATCCGAATGTAAAACATTCAGCACTGAATTTCAAATTTTATTGGGGGTTCTTTGGATAGATGATAAAATTTGTAGTCCAGATTGCTCGGGAGGTATCTGACGTGGAAGAAAACTTGCCATCACAAGCATAATGCAAGCCTTCCCACTTTCAAATATTTTTATTTTGACAATTAGAATACAAGTTCATAATAAGAACCAAAATTTTCATCAAGAAAGCAATCCAAATCTGAAAATAAATTTCCTTATGTCTGGTACAACTTCTATCTTAAGCAAGCGCACCCGTACAAGCAGTGGCTGGAGTAGCTTCAACATGTTTCTTTGCAGAACCGTATTTCTTGGTAATGAACCTGGACAAGTCAATCAGATAAAAAGGAGAACTGAGAACAAAAGCAGTTTCAGGAAGAAGGATGAGAAATCATTGCGATGCAATCTCAAACCATGATTGTTATGTGCAAATCGCCCAGGAGCAGAAGTTTCAACAGAACCAAAAAGCCAAACTCTGTACTTTAGATTGCAAATAACAAGCATGGAACATAAACTAGAAAAGAAACTTGGTTGATTTATATATTTCATTTTAAAGAATTTGTAACACAAATTCCAGGGTGAAAGGAGTTGCACAGATTTCAATCTACCTAAAGAAATCCCTCCATAATAGCTCAAACATCAACCAATTTGTTCCAGAATTGGATGATCCGCTGCCACCATCATTTTGGTTTGAAGCAGAAACAGTCCTATCAGACACATAATTCATCAGAAAGTATACACCATATCCATGAAAGAAATGATACTATCATTGAAAGTAAATCATCTGAGGGCATACCTGCTGGCGGTCTTTTTTAGCTCATCAAACATTGTTCGAGGGGAAAGGCATCCCATAGTTAACCATGGAGAAATTTTGCAGGAGAAGTTGGCACCATATATACTATCTTGGGCGCTATTCTTAAACCCCTTGGGTGGTTGAGCTTCACACTCAGCTGCAAATTTTTTGAGCCTTTGCATTGCTTCAGTCTCCCCTCCTACCATACAAGTGTTTGCAGCTAGCTTCCCATCCTAAATGACGAAGATGACAACATAACCATAAGTGTTTAGGAGAGAGAAGTCAAGTTTTTTTAATAATAAATGATGAAAATGACTATATCATAAGCAAAGAATTCTCATTCCCTAAGGGACACAAGAATTCACAGGTAGCAACAGAAAAGTGCAAGATACAAGACATCTCAATATTTGAAAATATAGTTCGGCAAAAAGAAAATGTAAATATTTGAAAGCAAGCAAGTCGTGACATTGGTGATCAAGTGTGAGACTTCTATGTGTTCCATGCACAGAAAATACTTCAAATATGGTTTAGATCACCACATTGAGAATCTGTTCTTAATCAGTCAAATTGACAACCTGAGCCATTTTGATTGCAATACTACTCAACACTCGCCTTTCAAAGACTAGAGAAAAATACACAACCCAACGTCTGCCTAAGCTAAAGAATACTGGTTTATAGCCGAATTAGATTTAAATTTTGGTCAAGTTTACACAAAAAGGTACTGATCCAGGTTCACTCAGAAGTCAAACCACTATATTTCTCAGTCAACATTCTGTTAATTGTTAAAAAAAATGTAAAAATACCACAAATTAGTTAATCGACTCTAATCTGCATAAGATTAGAGAAATGATCCTAATTATTGAGACCATACTAATGAACCACACTTTCATATAGTTCTTGTCAAGCATTGGCGCTAGCCGTTGAGCATCAAATTAGGAGTGCATAAAAATCACCGTAGCTAAAAGCAAAAACTAAATAGAGAAAGCCAGAAAAGCGATACTATCACAGCAATTAATCAATATTTAATTAATAGAACATATCACTATATCAGAACAACACATGAATCAAACCTGTGCCATTGTGGCAGAAGGATTAAGGCCAAGGTCCATTAACGAGGGAATATCCCCAGGTTCCACATCTCCTCGAGATGGCACTCCTTTGAGCTGATCCAATGCCTCAATCGTCTTCCTTATCTCCAATTTCTGAACTTTCTCCCTAAATCCTCCATAGTTCAAAGGCATATCCTCCAATTGAAAAGGCAAGTCATCAACATGGTACAAAGTACTTCCCCAGAAGTATTTCACCTCCACATTCTCTTCCTTCATTGCTGCCTCAATCCTCTCCTCCGCCTTAATCTCATCATGGGAAACCTCTCTGTGCGCATACACAGCATCAGCCCCAATTGCCTTGGCCAGCTCAACCAACACAGTCTCGGGCTTCCCAATCCTGACGACAAGATCAGATCCTCTTGCTTGAAGGTTTTTGCGAAGGTCCGAAACCGATTCAATTAAGAATGATGCACGGTATGGCCCGGTCTTATCGAACCCAGATGACGATTTCCCATAATCTCTGGGATCGAAACAGTAAACTGGCAAGACCGACATGGATTCGTTGTTGGCAGAGTTCAGGCATTCGTTATCGCGGACCCGCAAATCGTTGCGGAACCATACAATGGAAGCTCGACGAATTGCAGCGCCATCTGAAGGGTCTAATGGGCGGTGAGGACCCAAAGAGAAAGGATTTTGTAGAGGGTTAGCAGAGATGGTCGATTTGAAGGATATTTTGGAAGGAGAAGGAGAAGCGGTCGAAAGCGAAAGGTGGGCAAGCGAGGAAGCTTGAGTTGGGACCTTGACCTTGCTTGGCTGCTGCGAGGATAAAGCAGGGATTTTTGGTTGTACAAAGAACTGAGAAGGGATAATCGTAGAGAGAGAAAGAGAAAGTGAAGCAGTTGCGAATGGGGGTATGGAGGATTCATTGGAAGACACTATGGCTAACGGGTTTTGCTCTTCTAAGGATTTGGGATCTTCCTGTTCAAGCATTTGGCGATTGGAATCCATTTTCACAGAGCTTTTGCAGATGGGGTTGCACTGAAGATAAGCTCTTCCGAGTTATCTGTGTTTGGTGGTGGGACAAATTTCTCTACCTCGCTCTTAATTTTAAGCTTGACTGACGTTTTGTTTGCTTGCAATTTCAGGGGTACTTAAGGCCTAATGTATCTGACAGTGTTTTGTAACGATTAAGTTTGGGTGTCATTCACCTACCCACTTCTACTGCTACATGTTCAACTTGCTTGGTGTTCGGTCTAATTCACATGGGTATTTTAGTCAAATAATTCCATTTCCATTTTACAAAAATCACTTTTTTATTTCCTTTTGATTGTTGTCTTGGATACAATCTAATGCAAAGGGCATAAAATTGGGATAAGAAATAGTTTTGCTTGTTTGGATAAGAAGGAATCAAAATTAGAGTAAAAATGCTTGTCTCCTCTCCCAATTTGTTTATTTCACGTATAGGGTGAAAATGGGGAAAAATAACTACATAAAATCACTTCAAAAAATCTTAATTTATTTAAAATTATCTCCTCCTAGCCAATATGACTCATTTTACAGACAACAAATATGTTACAAAATATGTGCTACAATTGTTTTTATTTGGATTGACCACCACATCTGTTGTATTTTATACTATAAAATCAGATTTAATTCAACCATATGATAATATATATTGGTTAGGTAAGGCTATTCTTGCAGTGGTTGGAGTGATTCATAATCTCATCGATTAATTTTCTCTGTGGCCATCTCATTGAATAAAAAAAAAAAACTGCATTTTATATATATTGATTAATTTTGTATAAAATTTGCAGAACATCCATGTACGCCTTTCACCTAGAACTGTTATAAAATCAATTGTATAGATTGGTCCAAAATTTTCTTACCTAATTTGTATGCCCAATAATTGAAATTAATTAAGTTTAGCAGCCCCACATACACCTCATTTCATATATAAAGGCCCAAAACTGTTTTTTTGTTTTTAAAAATAGTTTTCTCGTTTTCTTGTTCTGTAAAAATAAAAAAATCTGTTTGGCAACCTGTTTTCAAAAACTATTTTTCAAAAACTGTTTTCTAAAAGTGTAACTAAAAAATAATTTTCAGGAAACAAAAAAATGGTGTTTTTACTTGTTTTTGTATATAGTCGTTTTCAAATTTTTTTCAAAAATAAGAAGAATAACTATTTTTATTAATGACAAAGTTGTAAATAATATTAAATACATTTTTTTAT
>JANHAO010018554.1:0-13552 GCA_026873985.1 Saraca asoca
GCCACTGTTTATATATGTATTTATCTGTAAATTGTCTATCAGGTTCTAAATAAATAAGGCCTTGAGCCTCGGTGTCCAGTTTATAAAGGAAATTCTGTCGAATTTTCGATAGGAATAAAAGAAAATTAATAGTTAAGATGTACCGTTAGGCTTGTAGGAGGTCTCCTATGGGCGACCTTCTACGCCGGTCACAGACCTGGGAATTGGGTCTTGACAATAGGCCTTCACTACTTCTCAAAACCTCCTCGAGATCATCCCATTATGATAGCAGATTGTTGAAAAAAATTGGCACTCCCACGTGACAAACTAATTTTTATTAATAATAAAACCACTTACATAGATTAATAATGTTTACACAGTCATGCAACTCAATGACACCTTACTATGACACTTTTCTCTCAAACTCCTTTAACACTACTACACACCTCACACCACTTAAGCACACACTTGATCTCTTACTCTAACTACATTACACTTACTTTAGGCACTTACCACACTGCCACTTCTTTTTGGACACATACTTGAGCACTTCACACTTGAGCTCTAAACACTTGCTTTGGACACAAGCACACACTTGATTTTTTAACACTCAAACACATAACACACAAGCCTTTATATAAGCTCTCCAAGTCGGTAGATGTTTACTAGCTTAAAGAGTCTTGATAAATCTAAAGTCTTCTAACAATGAGGCAATGAGAAAGGCTTTGTATCAACTTGCCACATAATTCTATAATTTTCTTTAGCTCATTACATTTTAAATGTTTCTTGTAGACTTGTAGATGATGCTAGACTCTTCTTGGAAAGTCAATGGTGAACATTAAAAATATATCATACTTATCCAGTGACCTTTGTCTTATTGCAAGAATTCTTTTACTTAATAAATGAAATAAGGTGAATGTGGTTTACTAGTGACCTGTGCTATGAGAGCAATACTGATCACTTATAACATTTTTAAAAAGCATGGAACTAATTGATAATATTATATCAAGTCTCCAATCTTTTTTTTTTCAATTATTACTATGTTAGACTTGATGCAAAAAAATCCAAATAACAAAAGACTAGAAGAATTTCATGATAGATGCTAATGAAGATTTTCAAATTTTTTCATGATGATCGTTTATAGTTTTTTATTGACATTCTCGTCGATTTGAATGTTTATTAAAACATTAAGAATACACTTCATATTATAACTTTGTTGTTGTCTAAATTTTTAGTATGTGAATTTTTTAATTTGAAATGAAGAAATAGATATTTTTTGAAATTTGTAGATTTAAAATTCATAAATTAATATTTCAAATTGTGCATTATTAATGCAACTTTAAAATAAATTAATTAAAAAAAGGGTTTGGTATATCAATGTTCAAAAAGTGTTGTCTATAGTAAAGAATAAGCAACGGTCAAGAATTTATTGACATAAGAAGGTTGAAACCGTTACTATAATAAAGAATAAGCAACGATCAAAATTCATTGCTAAAAAGCAAAGGTAAAAAGCCTTTGCCTATAATAAAGGATATGGCAATGGTCAAATCCATTGCTAAATTAAAGTTAAAAGTTGTTGGTATAGTAAGGAATAAGCAACGGTCAAAACTCATTGCTAATATAAAGGTTAAAACTGTTGCCTATAACATACAAATAGATAATAGTTTTTGTAAAGTGTTACCTAAAGTTGAAAAAAGAAAGCCATTATCTAAAAGAATAAGCAACACTTGCTAACACACCATACTTAAAAATGTTGTTTGTTCTTTTGGTAAAGCTTTTTGGATTTTAGCCAATAATTTTTTATTATTGTCATAGGTAAAAAATGTAAATGTTGTAGTGATATAAGCACCTACCAAGTGGTCCATGGGATATTTTATCTCATTTTCTTTTTTTTTAACATAAAAAAAATTACAAGTAAGATATATTACTTCATTTCAATATGAAGGTATATTGTTGATCTCTTTAAAGTGTTATAATAATACTTACACATCGTTTAGTTCCTTGTGATCATTGACAATAAAATTTAAATCTAAAACAACAATCCTTACAAACTAAGCTAATCCGGATTTAGATATTTTATATCTCTACATTTGCTTGCTTATGTTTTATCTTCCAATTTTGAATTAAACAAAAAGCAAGAGAAAGTTTTAATGGTTTCAAATATTAATTTTATTAATTTTATAAAAAGTTTTAATTCACTTAATGCAAAAAAAACATTCAAAATACATGATCCTATTAACTAAATATGAAATTCTAAATGAACAGTTTAAAAAAAATCAAAATACATAATTCTATTAACTAAATATGAAATTCTAAGTAAATAGTTTTTGTATTATAAATGAAATTTGTTTTAATAACCATAAATAGTAGATTTGGTGCTTGAATATAAGTAAAGATTTATAAATAGAATGTAGATTACTGTGATCAATGGTATAGTTCATTGCTCTTACAAATGAGGTATGCAAAATATTATTTGACTAAAAGTAGCAAGCTAATCAGTGAAAAATTTTCATTTAATATTATTCTCCTCATATCTTTTGATTTATATTAAGGATTAGACACTTAATATATATGGAGAAAACTTAAAACATGTTAAGAAAGTTCATGATCTTAAGAAAAAGTTTGAAACTTATGAAAAAAATTCTAACTTGTGAAAAGATTACATTATAATGATTAAGAAGAAATTCTATTATAGAGAAGACCTTATTAAGTTGAAAATTGTATTTCTATAATATCACTTGACAACTCTTTTATTATTATTTTATAATTTTATATTATTACACGAGAATCTATCCTTTCTTACATGAGACATATCCTAATCTAACACTTGAGCATTCAATAAACTAATCTCATTGTCTCCTACTTCAAAGGTAATGAAGCTTTTGACACTTTTCAAGGTTAGGAAGATTTTAGTTACTTACTTGTATTATAATAGTCATAACACTCACTCTCATTTAAATATTATTATATAAAAAGTATGTTTCACTTACTAATAAAAGAAGAGTGAGGAGATCTTTTAATTTTTATTTTATTTTTTTTCTAATTCTAATTTAAATCGTTGATACTTAATAGAGCTTCTAATTTTTTTAATCTTCTTATATTTTAAAATATTTTCTGTTTAAATTTTTACATTTTCTTTAAATAATAAATAAGAAATTTGAATTCTCATAAATTCATTTTTTAAAAAATATTAACAATGTTAAGTATATATTATATTTGTCATCTATAAATAAATTTTATGTATCTTTATATAATATTTATTTATTATTTATTATGTTCATATTAAAATCATAGATGCTAATTTAAAATATTATACTTAATATTAAATTAATAAATATTTTTATAAACATTATCATTTAAATAATTTAAATATAAAACTTTTAGGCGTTATATGTGAGGTTTTGACATATTATAATACTTTATATTTAGAGTTTAGGGTTTAGGATGATATAATATTTTTTATGTGATTAATTATTATTTTTATTTTTATTTTTTTGGTGATATAATATTTTTTATATGATTAAAAAATATTAATATAATTGAATGATTAAAAATAATCACATTATAAGACTTATCAATACATAATTAAAAATATCAAAATCTAATTTGGTAGATAGTTCATATCTAAAACTTCCTACTCTTTGAAACATACACATTTTTTTTTTGAAAATCAAATAAGAAAATTGATATACCAAAATTTCACATTTTCAAATTTTTACTCATATTAAATGATTTATATATAAGTAACAATTATATTTATATAGAAATAAAATATTTATTAATACATTATTAGTAATATGTAGATAAAGTCTATTTAAATATTCTCACTCTTTAAATTTTTACACTATTTTTAAATATTAAATATTAAATTTGATATTTCATGTATAAACTCTTATTAATTGAATTTTATGGCGTTAAGTAGTTAATTTAAATTTTTTTAAAACAATTTATAAATAAATTTATCTTATTATTAATATAATAAGAAAATATTTTCTTTAAGATGAAAAATTTTAAATGATAAATTTAAATAATTTAAAATATTAATATAACAATTCTATCAAATTAAAAGAAATATAGTATCTCCTCACAATTAATATGAATATAATTATATAATTATTTAAGAGATAAAAATATAATAATAACTTGTATAGATTTAAATACATTATAATTTAAAATCTAAATTCATATTATAAATTATTACCAAACAAAACTAAACAAAGTCGCATTGAACAGACTCCAATTAGTGACATGTCAATCATGTCTTAGATATATGTGTGTGTTTGTAAAACAATCTATATAGTTATCTGAAAATAATGTCCTTTTGCTTCTCTATGCTCTAGTTTACACATAAACATCATCTATATATCAATTCTGGTAAAAATCTTGATATAATGCCCTATTGCTACCCCAGAAATTCAAGAAAGATACCCCGACTATAACCCTACAAAATAATATGATTCTTGTCTATTTAATATTTTGTTCACTCCTTTTATTATTGCCCAAACACTCCCTTTAATATATTTAGAGTGAAAGCAATAGCCCTTTGGATTTGAAGTGTACATAGCACAGATATTTAATATTTAGAATGAAAACAATAAGAATCAAAACCCTTTAGTATAATAGGATTTGATACCATATCAGGTGTTAGCGATTTCTAAAAGTTTAAACTGATAAAAGAAGGTTCAAAAATAATTTTATTATTACTTTAATAATTAAGAGTGTCACATAAGTAATGGAAGTATTACATTAGATTTTGAGTTTCGATATTACAAATTTCATTAATAAAATTAAAAATATACAGAAAAAAAAATTTGATTGAATTAAATTGATTCTATTAAGAATTAAAATTCAATATTGTGTCCTCTAATATTTATATAAATACTAAATATAACTTATATAAAAAAAAAATTAAGTATCTTTGGAGATTAAAATAACATTATAGAAATTAAATAGGTTATTTTATATAATGATTTTTGAATTAAAGTTATGTGAAAGATTTATAATATAAAAAGTGTTATGTAAGTATGGAAGGCATCATATTAAATTTTGAGTTTTTTAATCATAAATTTTATTAACAAATAGGCAAATAAAGGGATTTGATTGAATTTATCAAGAAATTTAAATAAAAATCAAATTAAAAAATCTTACACATGTAAAGGATTGAAAATGTTTTAGTCTAGAAAACAATAATGACTCTAACAATACCTTAAAAAGCTTAGGTGTACATGCGTAGACTAAGCTAGAGAACTATTTAGACACTATTTGCTGGTTAAATAAATAATATACAGCTAAATATCGTTAGTGAATTGTTTATTTAATTTTCAGGTCGAGATATAAGTTTACTTACATGCAAGTAATTAAAATTAAAATAACCAGTGGTGTGCTCGTTCATGTAACAGGATAATACCATATATTAAATTAAATAAAATTATTTCACAAATATATAATTTAATATAACATAAAAATTTGATCAAATAATTATAATCAGTATTCTTAAATTTAGCATCAAGTTTAATATGATATAAAATATTATTAGTAAATATCATTAATAATATGCATAAGATAATTTTACTTTTTAATTATTGCTCTTATCCAGGATTATTTTTTCTTAATGTGATTATTTGTTAGGATCATCTTATTTTGTTTTATCATATGTGAGAGATTTCTGTAATTAACAATGTTGCACACATATTTTGATAATTTTAAATTATATATCTAGTTTTAAGAATGAAAGAGAATGAAGAATGATATATTTTTTCCTTGAGAATGATTAATTTCTCCTCTTGAAACAAAACACTATTTTATAGATCACATCTTATATATTTTTAATGAGTACGAATATATCATAAATTTTTGGATTTAATATTGCATATGTAGCCAAAAATTATTGGACAAGCTTTTAGCACAAAAATTTATGTATTCCTCAAATCTTGTTATGCATTAAATATTAAAAAACTCCTTCATTATGAGTCTAGTTCTCTTTGTTAAAGAACTTGTAATCAAAAGCTTGAAATTAATAACTTATGGCAGTACTTAAGATTGAAAATAATTTCATAACTTATAGTAATATATCACCTTTTTTATTTAAAATATTAGAAAAATAAATCTTATATTTATTTAAATTAAAATTATTCTAACATCTTTAGTAAAGTAATGGTATTTTTTAGGCTTTTTTTGGTTATGTGGTAAGTGCCTTGTCATGCCTCCTGTTACAAACATAAATATGTATAATACTATATCAATAATAAAAAAAATATTTTTTGTTATATAAATGTTGATGAACAATGTATAATATTTTATCACATAATGTCCGTAGATAACTTTTATAAATTTAATTAGTATAACAAAAAATATGTCAAATATGTTCTTTTAAAGTAATAAAGTTTAATAGGAAAAATTCATTGTAATGAATGAAAGTTTTTCTTTTTCATTTTTGGTTTAGTTAGTCAAAACATTGTTTTAATAATCTCATCAAATTTTAAGAAATTTTATATTTGTTAATATATATAATTTTATGCAACTATTAACTAAAATCATCGTTTTAATTTGATTTTAGACCTTTGTTGAATATCTTTGTAGATTGATAGATCAACATCTATATTATTTACAAGGTAAATATTTCATTGCTTTTAACTGTAAACGTGGTCATATGTTCTGAAATTTTGTTAATTTAATTACAAATTTTAAATATATTTGATTTGGTTCAACGTCACACTAATTTTATTTCTACTATTCATTTTTTCATTTTTTGTATGTAATTTGATTGTTATATCATATGCATAATTGTGTTTCTACAATATTTATTTTTATTTATGTAATTTGATTGCTAATTAATTACATTGTAATTAAAAAATTGATTTAATTCATATCATGAAATTATTTACATTAATAAATATCAAATGAATTAAAATTTTGATTTAATTCATAGCATGAAATTATTTACATTAATAATTTTTTAATTTGATTTTAGGGTCTTGGTTGGATATCTTTAAAAATTGATGGATCAAAATCCATAATATTTGCAAGGTGAATGTTTTCTTGCTTCTGGACTTGGGAATGGCAACATACTCTTATGTTGTTATGTACCCTGATTTTGCAATCTTAAAGCATGCGCCGGAATCCTAAACTAAACCATTTATTGATCTCGTCAAAATGGCATCCAGTTATAAAAAAAAAGTTGTCAGAGTTATTATAAAATACATTTTTTAATTATTATAATTGTTTTAATTGGATTCCTTGACTTTTATTCAAATTCATTTAAAAAAAATCTCAATGCACAATGATTATTAGCAGAATTTCTTTGCATGAATATAATTCATCATTAAATTTGATCTAAAAATTGATTTTATAGATAAACAATTTGCAATGCAAAAAAATGTATATATATTTATTATAAATATGTTTTTTTATAAAAAAACATATATTTAAGTTATACTATTCAATTTAAAAGATCCTAGAAGTATCATAAAAGATTTCTTTTCATCAAAGAATTTCTTCTCAATTTTTATCAATTCGACAATCTTCATTTTAACAATTTTACATTATGATAACATTTTTCACAAATCATATCATTTGGTACACATCTTTGAAACCAAGTCATGGAAGGTTTAATATTTTTCAAACATATTTGATATGACTCATAGTTGCATTAATAACAAACAATTGTTTTTTTATAAAATATTTAAATTTAAACTATTTAATATTTGATACATCAAAATTATATAAAAAAATATTAATTAATGTGATAAAAACTAAGGAGATGAAATAATGATCCTAAAATGAAAATTATAGCATTTTTTTTTGGCTATATAGAGTACTACAATCTTAAAATTTCATTAGACGCAAACCGTTAATAAAACAAATTTAGATTCAAATAGTAAGAAAATACTAAACTACTCCTTAGCCCTCTTAATGTCTGCTAGGTGGCACTAGATAAATTGAAGTTCAATAACCAACTTCTTGAAGCAGTGCAAATTATCCAGCGTAACAGCCATCAACCCACCTCCCCTACTATTAAGAAAACATCTAAGGGTATTGAGATTGGAGAATTAAAGTTGAAGTACAAATTGAGCTTGAATAAAAAAAATTACAGACAAAATATTTAAAGTTTAAAAAATAGTTATTCTAAAATATAATCAATATTATTAAAAAAAATAGAAAAACTTAGTTTACATGTAATATATTGGAAGTTTATAATCAATATGATTATATTTTTCAATAATAAAAAAATATGATTATATATAAACTCAGTTTGCATATGGTATATGAAATTCATCACTACTTTAAATTAGTGATTTATAATTGATATGATTATATTCTTCAAAAATCACAAATATAGTTGTATACATATTTTATCAGTAAAATTTTGTTATGTTTTCTTATGACTTGTTAGAATCAAATAGAAAAGAAGGAGGAGGATAATATATACCATAATTTTATATTATTGACTCTTTTTTAGATGATTTTGATCTACTTAAAAATAATTATCACTAAATTTATATAGCTCAAGTTTCAATTTGAGTCATCTATAGGTTTTGGAGCCAAGATTTGAGAAAATGACAGATGAAATATAAGTAAATGCGAAGATTACATCAAGAAATCTAAAGAAGAAAAATATGAAAATCAAGAGTAATAATTAATATGAATAAATAAAATGTAGAAATTAGATTGTGAATTCTGTCTTTAGGTTCATTTGAATTAATAATTTTTAGTCAAATATCAATTATATATTGCTATAAAAAAAATAAATGATTCAAGTAATTTTAGAGGATTACACAAATTAAATTGAAAAAGATTACATTCAAAATAAAAAAAATTACATGAGAAATTAAAGCCCATTAATAATATAAACAAAATTGGAGAGTTTGTCATTTATGTTAGTAATAGTAGATACAAATTAAGTTCATGAGTTATTTTATAGGAAATCATCTAATTAATAAAAAGGAAATAATTATTTGTGTCAAATTATTTGATTCAAATTTCCAAATGTAAGGTATAAAAAATGTTCTAGATCGAACTAATAAATAATTGGATTTCAATTTTGATTTTATTCTATTTTTACTTTTTTTATATTAATTGTAATAATTGGGATTTTTATATTACAATGCATGTTGATAGTTAGATATATTCTTTTACAATTAACCTATGATTTATTATATTTTCAATTTTAAAATTTTAAAATTTGGTTTAACATTGTATTTAATTGTATTGATTATATAATGAATATAATTGTTGTGAGTATGTGATTAGGGAGGAAAATAATTTATTTAAATAACGTATTTAATTAAAACTAAATTTTAAAGAAAATGCAAAACCCAAAATTGATTTCTAAAATTAATTGATTAAATATTATATTCAAATGAGGATGTCAGAATCTCTCAATTTTAAAATTTTGAATTTTGATTAAGTATTGTATCGATTATAATAAATTTATTCATATTTTAATTTACACACTATTTGATTCATCTTTGCATTAATTATGAATCAATTATAATAATGAATTACATGTAGTGGTCTTTTAAATTCTTCTGTTGATTATTTAGGAATTTAAATAGTGATTTAGAGTATATAATTTTTATTTTTATAATTTTAATAATATTTTTTTAAAAAAATTGATTATATATATTTTAATTAAATCATGCATTATTTTTTAATTTAAATCTGAGTCAATTTTAATTTAAATTAACATAAAATTAATTATAACAATTGATTTCTCTAATATTATAATTAATCTTAATTATTACTTACTTAATTAATTAGACTAAGGAAATATAGTTTATAGTCTGCCATATGATTTTAGTGTTATGTTGAGTGAAGAATTATAAAGAGACTCACATGCCTCTTTCTAATTTTATTTGCTACTTTTTGTTCAGATAATGTATACCAGATCTCTGGATTTGGGAACACTGTTTTGCGTGAAAATAGAGTGAGGTCAGACCATGATTGAAGAGTACAACACAGCTTTGCTTTGCGTACCAAAATGCAATGAAAAACAAAGTGAAGTCAGGCACTTCGAGTGACTCTCACTCCACAAGTTCAGTTCAAAGTCTCTCTTGCTGATTCCTATGCTTTTTTCTCTGCCCTTCACTTTCTATAGTTAGCTCTATTCCCCTTATTGCTTCTTTAACATCTACCTGAATTACCGAGCTTCAAGTTTGAATTTTGAGAACCCATCAAAAGACTGATAAGAGTTGAGGTCAAAATATCCCATTACCCAGTTGAGAACATCGCCTGAGACACCCAGTTTTCGGATTTCTTCCCATAGAGTTTTGTGGATAGGAATACTCTGCGAGAATAATTTCAGAGCGGAAATTTCCTTTCAACTTTGTGAGACAGTCTTTAGGGGGATAGATGGAAGCTGAATGACATAAATTCTGGTATGAATTTTCCATATTTATTTATCTGCTGTGATTGTATTTACGTGCTTTTAGTTTTGGATGGTTAGCACAGAATGGCCAGAAAAGAAAATTATGGACTCAAGGTTTCTTAGGTTTCACAAAGTTCCAATATTGGTGCTGTATTGCAACGCAAGCTTGTTGCTTTTTAGTAATTTTATACTAAATGATAATAAACACAACTTATCTTGGTGTAATACCATAAAACTTAGGTTTTGTGAGAAAACGTATTACCAATGGCTTTCCTATGGATTATGCTTATGGTTTCTTCAGAGGGTTGCGCTGGTAGACTTGCAGAGATGTTGGAGAGAACATTTGAGCTTATGCCTTGTTTCTTTCTTTTTTGTATCTATTAGGCCTTAGGAGGATATTTTTGATCCACCTAATGCTTCTCTCTTTTCCAGCAACTAATTAGTGGGAACTCACATCAGTCTTTATGACTGAATGATTAAAGAGCAGCAATTATAATGTAACAGAAACTATCAAAAAGTTGCTATTATATAAGCAAGCATGACAAATATTCTCAATTATTCATTTTAGTGATTTCTTGGGTTGTTACATGCGACTAGTAGATATTTGGAGCTTACCTAATAGTATTTTCTGTTGTTTCTCATCCTGGTTGTGTTTTTAAACTTTGATTATTTATTGTTATTTTTAAGGTCCAATCCAAGAAAGATTGAATTTAGTGCTGTAGACACAAAACATTTTGCATGAACTAACTTTCTCCACTTGTGAAATCAGGTCCAAATAAAAAGCCTGATGCTGAGAATGATTTTGGATTTCAAGTTATGGAAGATATATTCATGGTGCTGCAGACAATTGACCGCAGAACACCATATGGGGATCTTTCTCTGGCTGCTGTGATATGCATTCAGCAATTTTTTAGGGGGTGAATACATGTGCAGCATTTGTATTCGTTGACTTGTGATAGATGAAACATTGAAGAACTACCTCAGAAAAATCACCATCTCGTATTATTGACTTCTTAATTCTATCTTCCAGACTATTGGCTTACTAGGAGACGAAATCCATGAGACTGGATCTTTGTACAATGGGTAACAGGTGCAGAAAGCAAAAGTTGGGCCGTTAGGGTCTGCTCTTTTTGACTCTGCTGTTTCTGTTTCTTCTGGCTCAAAGTGAGTTAGCTTCTTCAAACTTCCTTCATTTGAGTTGCTAAGCCATAAATTTGCAGTTGATATTGTAAACAAATTCATGGCCAGCATGCATCATGAATTATCTTCCCCCGCTAACTCTATCTACCCTACCCTTTTATTTTGCACAAAGCAGCATACTTGGTAATTGGTGTCTATTGGCATTTGGAAAATGTTGCCACGGAAGATCTTTTGGTGAAGTCACAATACATGATCAGCCACCATCAAATACTATATACAAAAGATTCGATGTTGAAGATTATCTGCAGCAACTGAATGTCTCACTTCTCAAAATATGTGCTATTTTACTTTCAGGCCAAACTCAGGTACAGTATTATGTGTACTAGGATATTGTTATTCAAACAAGTTGTTTTCAAAAATTTTCTGTTAGTGGTATTTTAAGAGAAAATTTAAATCTCCCCTGTTGTCTTTGATGCCTGATAATTTTTATTTGATCTGACCCTCTCTCAGACTACTACTGAGGTTGCATTGCTGCTTTTATCTTCTGCAACCATTCTCCTGATTGTCCCATTCAAGTACATTATTTCCTTCACACAAGAGCTCAAGTTCGGAGAGATATGGTAAAGAAATTCATGAGTTTCTTGAGGGAGCGTTGGCATAGTGCCTGCCGCCCCAGCAGTGGTTTTACCATTTGAAAGGAATGAGACTAGATCCAAAATTCCAAGAAAGGAAATTGAGGACCAAGCAAAATCACAAGGAATTCAGAGCAGTGTTAAGGCCAGATAGATTGTGGTATTCTCAGAATGGCTTATAGAATAAAAGATGTAAGTTTCTGCTGATTTATTTTAAAAGAAACAGTAAACACTCATCTACCAGTTTTGCACTCTTTAGCAATAGTGTATGGGCTGTGAAATGTCACAAAATGGCAATTTTGTATAGGCAGAGGAGTTGGTTCTCCTCCACTTTATGACATTTCAAATTCTTAGGGCGCCATTCAACGTGGTTAAATCTTGTGTTTTCCCTTGGAGATGAAGGATTTTGAAGCTTTATAGTATATTGTTTAATCTTGATTTCTCCATATTTATGTATAACAACTTTAGATTAGCCTCTCAAAAATTCTAAATCATATATGTTCTATAAAGATAAAATTTTTGACACTTGGCTTCTTGAAGCTAAAAATCTCAGTTGGCCACAGCTGACAGGTACCCATTAGAAAAGAACAATCTCATAATGCATGTGCTCTTCTGCATTTAAAATTGGCTTCTTTTTTTTTTAATGCTGATTTTTGGGGAAAAGTATATTCCAATTGCTGTGCGCGTGCAAGTAGTCCAAAAAATTTAGAAAGATCAGCATAAGTGTTAAATCATTATTAGTTGGAATCCTCTCAATTCCTGATCAAAGCCCTAACTAAGATAGGATTTAAAAGACGTGGAATGTAACTTATAATTTATTATTGAGAAAATGCATATACATGATTTGTGAAGCCTTATACATGAACTGGCATCCTGAAGTAACTGAGTATGGAACTCATTAGAGAATCAATGAATGCAAATAGTTCTAAAAAAAATTGAACTAGTCAATTCTGCTTTGAAGAGATTTTCTACATTCATGATCTGCTAAGATTTGATCCATAAATTGGACACGAATGCCAATGGAAGCATCAAAATCCACCACATCTGAGGCATGGCTTTATAAGCTTTTGATGTATTACATACTAGCTGATTGTCGTGGTAAGAGCACACTGTTTGATTCCTGCATTCAACAAGAATATCAGGAAAAACTGTATTACATATGTGCAGGTGAATAATGATATGCATATTTTTAAATATCTATTAATTGCAATTTAGAAGCATTTCTAGTTCTTAAAAAGTCATTTTTATAAAAAATATCAATGAAAATTGTGCCTGGTTCCGCAGAATGCTATAAGAAAGTCTGCTCCTGAGCATGTTAATATGCTTGTTGGGTCATCATGTGCATAACTGTATGCAGCAGGACAAACTTGTTTGAATTTCTTTGAGTAGTTTGAAGGCAAACAAGTCACAGGGTTTCCAAATGTCCCTCTGCAGC
>JANHAO010018555.1:0-13560 GCA_026873985.1 Saraca asoca
TAATCAAGTTGTATATATAAGAGTTCAATGGTCTTCCCCCTTTGAGGAACCTCAACACCTTCGAGAAAAACAATATTTTCTAAGAGAAAAAAAATAAATTAACATCACAGGACTATAAAAAAATGCATAACCATTGAGTCAGCACATTCCATTGTATCCATTGAAACTAAAAAAATATATTATCAAATATGAAAAGAAAAAAAAGAAAAAATTTAATACCCATTGACAGTGGTAGACCTACGTGGGGATGAGTGGGGGCTGAAGCCCTCACTGACCCCACTAAATTTAAAAAATAAAAAATAAAAATGTAACAGAAGGATTAAATTGAAAATTTGATAGGGACTAAATTGAAAAGATTATTTAAAATTGAGCCCTAGTGAAAGAAAGTTAAAAATTTAAAAGTCAAATTACAAATTTTTTTCATTTTAAAAAACAAACCCAGCCCCTTTGACTGGAAACCTGTGTCCGGCCCCTGTCCATTGATCAAAAACACCTGAAAGAAAAAGATTAAGTAAAACAACCTATCATGAGTCTTGACATGTAAGACAGAGAGGATGTTTCAATACTTTACTGCATGTCTTCTTAAATTTTGTGGCTGACCTGACAAAAAGAAAAACGCGAAATGTAACCATGGCAAGGAAGTCAAACATGTTGTTAGATGAATAAAAATACATGAGACACAACCAAAAGTTGGGAATGGTCGATAGCGATAATTGATCAATGTATTTACTATTGATTTTATTCAAATAACCCATTAATATCTCCAAATGGAAGAGATTTTAAAGCAAAATTCAACCTTCTAACATGCTGAAAAACTTCAAAAATGTATAGAATGTAGGAAAAAGTATAGATCTTTGATTAGCAATCTCTCAAAATCCAATCCAAGCGCCTGATTAAACAAAAGCAAAGACTAAGCACGACTACAATACCCTGTCCACCAATTAACAAACCCTACGATCCCACCAAAGAAGAAAGTGCCCTTCAAACAAACTATGAAGTAAGCTCAAGGTCATACCATAATTATTTAATTTTTCAAAGCCATGCCTTCAAAATCTACCATCATCTTTGTCAAAAAGAGCAAAAATTAATAAGAAACAACTGACTATACCTGCATAGGACAATCAAAGTCAGAATACTATTAAATTAGTTCTTCAACTCAAAGCAAACAAAAAAAAAGAAACACTTATAGTATGAAACAATATACCTTAAGGAAAGAGCGCTACAACATCTTAAAATTTTTTCAACGAGACAGTACACAGCACTCTTATGAAATTGTGAGGGAATTTTGAGTACTCAAATTCCAGTTATTGCAAAGCACTCCTCTGCATAGCTTAAATCAAAGAATAATAAGAATGAAACCCAATATGCTTATTCACATATATTAGTAATAATCAAAAGTTCCTGTTGGAAAAAGTGAAAAGCAAGTCACAAACAATTGACAATCTGTTTGATTGCCATATTATTCAATTGGCACAGATTGGAATTAATCAGAACAACCTCAATCCGAAAAACTTAAATTTAAGGAAAAAAAAAACCTATGCTAAACAACCGCAAGCAGAATGAAGAATCTGTTTTGATAAGACAATCACATTTCAGAACCTTTATAGATGAACATCTATATATTAGGCGCAAAAAAAAAAAAAAGTTTTAAGATAGAAACCTTTGTCAATATTCTTTTCTGCATGAAACATCAACAGATCATGAAAGATAGCAGTAAAAACAAATCAATGGCACAATCTCAAAGGTATGCAAATGTCATGATTCAAAACCAAGTTAAAGCATTTAGAAAGCATGAACATTAAAGAAGCTTGAAATTCATTTGAGTCTTCCAAAACTTAGAAACAAACTCTTGCTTAGTCACTGAATGTAACAATAATGGGAAACGAAATTAAGCACTTTGATGCCATGAAGACCAGATATACATAAATACGCATTTGTTTTCAAGGAAAAGCATCAAATCTGTAGAGAAAGGACCACCAGGAGAGGCTTTATAGTACAAAGACAGAGAGCTGCTCAATATAATCTCGTCAAATGATAGACAACATATTATGTTATACCAACAACTATATAGTACCGCTCCTACTTATTCCAGTTATAAAGAAGCCAATAAAAATTTAATTATTGCAGTTTAGGAGGTTTATGCAATTTATAACAACTCCTAAACAAAATAAAAAATAAATGAAATAAACGAATGACCAAATTGAAAAGAAAAATGTATAAATATTTAGAATCTGTCAACCTCAAGATTTAGAATGGCACAATCAGCTTGGAATTGATAAAATGAATTACAAAGCAAGTTTTCAGGATCACCTTCTTTACATTGCATCTGATTCAAAATCATGTCGTAGCTTAAGTGGAATGCATTGAAATGAAAGATGGTGGCAAAAGAAGTCGAGAGAAAGGATCGTGTTCTAATAAGATACAAAAGAATATGAAAATGAAAAACATTATATTATAGAAACCTAGCAAACAAAAGACAAACAATCCATAATTTTATTTGTTTCTAGTCTTGCATTTAGAACATGTCCATATATCAAGTATACAGCTCATCTAATCATTATAGCACCACTCCATTGCAGTCACATGCACGATTCATATCGTGTTCCAAGTAAAAGCTAACCTCTACTTTTTTGTTTATGCTACCAAAACACTGAGGGCTTTGCATCAATAGACTATCAAAGATAAGTTTTCAATTGCAAATGATATTAGAATTTCTTACTAGCATAGTTTAATTAAATTTAGTATTGGATTAAATGAATGTTATGACAACTAATTATATTAATTCAATTAAAAGTAATCAGACTGTTGGACGTATAATGATACATAAATCATTAGTAAATTTTAGCAATGTGATCTTGTAACTAGACCCACGATAATAGATTAATTGGTTTAGTAGGGTTTTAACAAGATAGATCCCTACTCACATCTTAGAGAGAATATAGTTATCCCAGTAAGACTTTAGATTTATTCTCTCACTTTTTTTTGTTAGGATTTGTAAGGAATGATCTTGATTAGGAATCCTTGCTGTAATGGATTCTTAATCTGTATCAAGTAAAGTTATTTTTATTATTTTTATTTACATAGATCTAATACTTTATATCATGATGTAGCATATTAGGTTAATTAGGTATATTTATTTTTCTACTTTCTCACAAATGAAAGATGTGACCTTAACTTTTGTCTTTAGGCTCCTGATCATCAAGGGCATTTCCTAAGCCCTTGGTCCATTCCTCCTCGAACTAACCCAAACTCCTAAACATCTATAATTTAAAAATGAAAAGCACGAACAGAAGCATTAGTTTGCAGATACCAATACCCAAACTTCCACTAAATTATAATCATCCTCTTCATAAGTGCACATGTAGTTGGCTCTAAGTAAATCAGACTCCTCAACATATATAATTTAAAAAGGAATGGCTTCCTTAGGAGCATTAGTTTGCAGATACCAATATTAGACTTTCACTGAATTAAAACAGCGACACGCAAATAACGAATATTTTAACAAATGAAATAAGAGTTGTTATTAATTTTTCATAAAAAATAAAAAATAAAAAAGGATAAAACAGATCTTTTTAATCAAAGAAGATGATTTAGGAATTGAATTATATAGGGGAAAGGTGTTAGACACCCCATAAAACATGTTAAATAAAAACGTTTACCAAGAAAATAATTTTACAATATATTATCACAAAAAATATTTTATTAATGTCTAGAATATACAATATTAATATTTAAAAGATAAAAGAAAAAAAAATTATTTGTTAAATATCCCAGTGATATTTACCTACTACTGCATTAGAAGTAGAGAAAAAAAGTAAACTCATTGAGTGGACAGAGTCATTATCATAGGATTTAAGAGAATGAACTTAAAAAAATATTTATTAAAGAAGTATAAAATATTTAAAAAATAGGCTTGATCTATAAAAATAGAACCTATGTATCTTCAAAAGAAGGATTAAAGTTCTTGCAGTTCATAGAATTATTATTATTATTATTATTAATCGATTTCGGTAATCGGTCAATCAAGGGTTCTGGAACTTAAATTGCTGTATAAAACGTGAAAATATGGAGAAACAATAAGAGCAAGAAGAAGAAGAGTAAAAATGAATACACAGGGTTTTATCGTGATTTGGCTAAAGCCAGTATGGCTCCTACGTCCACGATGAATGTATTTGTTTTCTGAGATTGTTTCTCTACTTAGTTTTATAGGGTTACAATACTTGTGATTCTATCTCTATTTCAGCCGAGTTTCTGCATATAATTTTCCTACCTCTATTACAATGGACTCCCCTCCTATTTATAGAAGTCGGGAAGGTTACAAATTGTAATTTATCATTATAACACTATGATTACAACAACATCAGGCAATAAATACTTGGCGTCAGTTAATAAATGTAGGGCAAATCATTGTCAGACTTTGAAGGATGATTTGCAAGTTTGAAGAGTTTTTAGACTGTTTGTTAGACATTATCTATTTCCAATTGCGTCGGGGGGAGCTCATTGCGGTCTTAGTTTGTTGGAGGCTTCAAGCTCGCGATGTGCGATCTGCTATCTAGCTTCAGCAACCTTGTTCTAGATTAGGTCGCGCCTCTATCTTGATCTGGTCTATTGGGCCTTTGCTGGCTTATTACACTCAGTCCATAAAATACTCATGACATTAGCCCCTCAACTCTCAGTTCATTCTATGAGTTAGGAGTTATTTTTTTACAGGTAGGGTCCTTCTACTCATGACCTACTGTGTCACCAAGTTTTTTGCCCATAGTTCCATACAATCAAGGTCTCCGTTCGTAACCTGCTGTGTGGTCATGTTAGGCTTTAGTTTTTCATTTTACCTATACTAGGCCATATCTTTTCCTGTTCATGTTTTACAGTTGTTGGCATGGTAACCTTATTTTTCTTTTGGACAATCTGATTAAGGACATTTGGACGTTCTCTAGATTCTTTGGTGGAACCAAGCTAGTCTATATATAGCGTGGGAAGCCTTCCTTCTTTTTTCATAGAGACAATCTGGTTAATGTCTCAGACGAGCCCTCCATGCTTATGAAGATGCGAATCCTTGGTGGAGTTCTGAAATATGTGCATAGCCTACTGCAAGAATTCCCTTTTAAGGATCTTGGAAAGTTTTGTTATGGAAAGCTTCCATGGGCAATTCCTCTTTGAGGATCCCAGGAAATTTTGTTACCTTCCTCTGCCACCTCCTTGTGGTTAAGCTGACTAAGATAACTCTTCACCTCTATTCTTTGGTTTCCTTGCATGATGAGACAATCCGATTGGTTTCTCCAAATGTCCAAGAGTTGTGGAGCCGAGGGACGAGCTCTTAACTTTAGAGGAAGATAGGAGAGAGGAGCTAAAACCGTCTGGCCTGTCCGTAGGCTATGGCTCTTAAAAGGCCAGTTCCTCCTGCTTATTATAGTTGTAGGCTTATTCCAGTCTTTGTACTTTGAATCATTTTGTATAAATTCACCTCATTGGAAGAGACTTTGTAATGAAAGTTGCCCTTTTTTTTGATGATCTAGTGTGTATCTAGTTTGTCGATTGTTGCAAAAGATAACATTCAAGCCTTTTTGTAAATTGATTTCTGCATGCCCTATTTAACTGAATATGGAGCTAAATGCCCAATTGGTGAAATTAATCCATTTTGTTCAAAACAGACTTGAGCATTGAAATGCTTTGCCCAATAACGAGCTTTCAGTTCATGTGAAAACCATGAGTAGATGATGACACGAGTCCGATAACACTCAGATTATGCTTTACTTAGAATAAGTTCACAAATGATTAAATGTGCCCGAGCTAAAGCGAGGTGAAATGTGCAGTGGGTGATTAGGTGCGCACGCACTAGCATGAGATCACGTGGGGCAATTAGGTGTGTTCGAGCTGACAGAAGGTGATTAGGTGTGCCTAAGTTGCAGCGAGGTGAGATACGTAATGGGTGATTAGGTGTGCACGCACTCGCATGAGATCGTGAGGGGTGCTTAGGTGCACCCGAGCTTATAAAAGGCGATTAAGTGTGCCTGAGCTGTAGTGAGGTGGGATGTGTAGTGGGCGATTAGGTACGCACGCACTAGCTTGAGATCGCGAGGGGCGATTAAGTGCACCCGAGTTGTAGCGAGGAATAGATCGCACGAGAGTTGCGAGTTGTCAATTTGCATGAAAGCTGTGAATATTTGGTTACAAGGGAGTTACGAATATTAGGTCACAAGATGACCAAAATTGTAGCTCATTTGATGCAATCTACGATCTGGTAGGTAGTTTGACACGCTCATTTCATATGTGACTCTTCAATTTCTACGGACAGTGTAATGATTACTGTCTCCAACAAACACATCTAACTTAAATACTAACACGTGCTGGGCTATTGGATTCCAGGTTATTCAAAGAGCTTCTAGATCTAATAGTTAGACCGTGTGCAATAAAAGTTGAGAAACTCTCTTTCCCCCTTCCATCTGTCATTTGGAGTCCGTTGTACTTGAACTCTTCCTTTCCACTTTCTCTGTAGGTTCTATGACCGTTCATTATTGTTTACCACTTTCAGCCTTGTTCTAGTTTCTTGAGTCCACCAAACCAAGTTCTAGTTATCAGGAATCAGTTCCGTTCACACTTTAGACTTTTTCTTTGTCTAGCACGGTAAGCTTCTTTTTCTAACTTGTTGTTTCTAAGTTTTTGTTTTCAAAGCTATTATGAGTATGTTTGTTATTGATAAAAACTGGAATGTTGGCTAAGTCTTCATGTGTTTTCCCTTTAGTCATATTTAGTTTATTTGCCAATAGACATTAGGATTTCTAGCGGCGGTGGAGTTTTCAACTAGTTTCCTGGGCTTCATGTACTTTAAGTTTTAGGTCTAGATGACTTGAGGTGATAGTGACCTTCCTTTTAGGATGAATTGTTTAGGGTCAAGGATCGGTTATATCTAGTGACCTGATCATTTCTTTTTTCCTCTCTTTGTATAGATGTCTCCACCCCATAGACGCCATCGCCATCTAATAGTCAGTGAAGACACTGAGTCCAAAGAAAGCAAGGAAACACTCCATGTCATTGGGGGTGCGACCCCCCAAAGTGGCAAGGTTGCTAGTGAGTTTGAAGCTTGCTCTGGGCCTGAGGATTCTGCAGCTCGTTCCCCTTTCATACATCATCCTTTGACAGTCAAGCTTAAAGAGGTTGGAGGGATAGCTGAAGCACACTTTTTTTTCAAAGGGATGCTGCATGCTAGCGCTTTCTCACAACTACCATGCCACTCATCCTCCTGAGAAATTTATAGCGATTAGCATTCAACACCTTGGTGCTGATTTAGGCTCCTAGTTACCCATTTCATAATTGATTTTTTGAATGAACTAAGACTTTCCCCTATCTAGTTGACTCTAAATGTATATTCGAGTCTGATTTCTTTAGCTCTTGTTTATTTGAGAAATGGTCTTCCACCCCCTTCGGCCAAGGTTTTTATCCATCTCTACGGTATCAAGAGTATTGGATGGTGAGAAGGTATTTATTATCTTTCAGCCTATCCATCTAAATATAAGAAAATCCTGCCTCAAGGGGATGCTAAGGGGAAATCCAATGTAGGGCACTACAAGATCCGTTGGTTTTATGTTTCCTGCCTATCCCTGCGTCATCTTTAAAACTTTAGTTTTGTTTTGAATCCTGGTAAGCGAGCTGAGTGCACATGGGTTGATTTTATTTTTGCCTTATTTTGAGCTAATCTTTGTTGTGCTTTTTGCAGAGGGAGCTGGGAAGGATAGGCCAGAGTTAAGGGAGGAGGAGGCCACAGTGCTTGATCAGTTCACTACCTTTGAAGACTTCTAGAACGATCTAAAATGTGATGAAAAGATTTTGTAGACGTATGGACTCTCTCTTGCCCTTGGTACTGAGCTTCTTAATAGCTTGTTAAATATCAGAGAACAAGGTGTTAAAGAGGTCATTCCAGTGAACTTTGGGAATCAAAGTGACATGGGGAGAGTCAACCTCATCATGCCTGCTCCTTCAGCGAGGTCAAGGCGTACAGCTACTCCTGCTTTCGCTCAAGCCGATCATCCTTCCTGCTCTACTAGTGCTTTAGCTTTTGTTCACACTGGCTTCCCTTCCTTCTCCATGGATGCTTCAACTTCTGTTCAAGCTATTCGTCCTTCCTCCTCTGCTAGTGCTCTAGCTTCTGTTCACACTAGCTTCCCTTCTTCCTTGGTAATCGCAGAGGAAACCTTGCTTGCCCCAACCTTCTTTTGCAATTGAGGCCTCCTGAGGTCGAGAGAGGAGTACCAAGGTCCTTGAACTATAGTGAAGAAGTTCCAGCCAAGCCTTTTCTTAAAAGACAAAGGACTAACAATGGGAAAGGGATCACCGTTGATCTAGAGAAAGAATCTGAGGACATTTTGGAGGATGTTTCTAAAGGCTTGGGACCCAAGACCTTGGCATTTTATGGTGTTCTAGATAGAAACGTGGATCAGATCCTAGGTTATTATACAAAGTCTTCGGAGGACAAAGGGGTATGAGGTAGAGCCTTGGCGGCCATACTAGCTCATCACTGCCTTCTGGTCAATATTGCCCTTTTTTTTGGCATGCATCCTAACTTCTTGTGATCCTTTTCAAGGGGGCTCTGGAGATGATAAAGATCAAGGAAGAGATCATAAGCTAGGAGGTAGAGCGAGGTAAGCTCGAGGATAGCCTAGCAATAATGACTAATGAAGTGGCAGAGCTAAGAAAGAGATTGGAAAGTGCTGAGGCTGCAAGGAAGGAGGTTGAAGAAACCTTGGCTTGCGAGATAGCCAGCTTATCCTTGGGACTTCATAGGGTTCTTAATGAGTTAAGGCAAAGGAGGGAGGAGATGGTAGTTTTAGTGAAGGGAGCTAAGGTTCGTGAGAAGCAGATATAGACTGCTTAGGAGAGGGTAGCTCATACCGAGGAGAAAGTGGCATGAGCTAAAGAGGAGGCTAAGCAAGCTACTGAGAGGGTTGCCCAAGCTGAAGAGGAGATCACCAAGATCAAAGAGGAAATGTCAGCCATGGTGGCTTAGGCTAAGGAAGCTACAATATCTGAGACTACTAATGGTTTCATGTACACCCTATGGCTGAAGCATCCTGACTTTGATTTCTCATTCTTTGGTGGAGAGATTGAGGCAATCATTCAAGGCTTTATTAGGGATGCAGAGGAAGCTTTGGCCCCGGGTGTTAAAACTACTGGCGATCTTCCTGCTCGAGATAACGACCAGGTTGAAAATAGCTCACTGATGCAAGAAGTAGCCATGGTAAGACTCGAAGAACAAATGATGGAGAATCCACTTGTGCCCGTTACGGACTCCTCAGCTCCTCAGGACCCATCTAGTCCTCCAGCTTCCTCTTAAATTGCTTTGTTTCATTTTGGTCTTGCTTTTGTTTCAAATACTATATATACATTGGTTGAACAATTTGAATGTAGTTGAGACATCTTCATAAATTTTTGTGTGATCTACCTATCTTTATTTGCCTTTGTTGCGTGCCTTAACTAGTTTACTTTTTGAGCGCTTATGATATTTACGTGTCTTGAATGCTTGATTGGTAATCTACAGGTAATCATTGTATCAAGTTAAATAATCAATAGACCGAACATAGAAATTATTAAATTACGGTTTATTATTCTTTGTAGACCTTATAGCGTTAATATGAATCAGCAAATTAATAAGCTTCATGACTTTATGAGATGACTAGGCAAGATATTATCTAGGTTTTAGCTCTCCACTGAGCATAAGAAAGGACTAATTCTATGGGTAGTTTGCTTCAGGCAAGAAGTACATTAGGGGACCTTTTAATAAACACAATTGAAAAATGAATTTTGGACCTCTTTATTTAGGTTTAAACAATAATATAGAATTGTGAAGCCAAGTTCACTCTTATTGATAATACAGTTAGAGATGCTTGGCATTCCATGCTCGAGAGAATTCAGCCCCATTCATGCTGGCTAAGTGATATGATCCATTACCTAAATTCTTCTTGATTATGTATGGGCCTTCCCAATTTGGCCCCAAGGTACCTTCGTTGGGCTTGCGAGCTCTAGGTAGAATAAGTCGTAATACGAGGTCACCTACTCTATAGCTCTAAGTTCAGACCTTTTTATTATAATCTCTCATAATCCATTCTTGGTAAGTTATGATTCTGAGGCAAGTTATGTCTCTTAGCTCTTCAATAAGGTCAAGGCTTGCAACAAGTAGCCGATTGTTTTCCTCTGGATTGAAACTCACTCTTTGATGAGAGGTTACTTTGTACTCCACTTGTATCATTGCTTCAGATCCATAAACTATTAAGAAGGGAGTCTCTTCTATAATGCTATGAATTGTGGTTCTATAGGCCTATAGTACTTTCAGTAAATTGTCTACTTATGCTCCCTTTTTAGCCTCTAGTTTATTTTCAAGATCTGCTTGATGATTTTGTTCACAGCTTTAACCTGTCCATTAGCCTGAGTATGGTCTACTGCTAAGAAGCTCTTCTCAATCCTGAGATCACTACAAAAATTAATGAATTGCTTATTGGTGAATTAAGTCCCGTTATCTATAACGATCTACTGAGGAACTCCAAATTAGCAGATGATATTGCTCCAAAAAAATTTCTCAATCTTTGAGGAAGAGATTTCAGCTAACTCCTTTGCTTTAACCCACTTGGTAAAATAGTCGATGGTGACCACTGTGTGCTTGCAATTGCCACGACCTATTAGGAGAGGTCCAATCAGATCATTACCCTATATCTTGAAGGGCCAAGGGTTAACCATTTGCTGAAGATTGGTTGGAGGAGCTCGGGGAACTTTGGAGAACTTTTGACACTCATCACATCATTTAACAAGGTTGATTGTATCCTTTTTCATGGTTGGCCAGAAGAAACCTTGTCAGAGTGCTTTTTGAGCTAGAGATAACCCCCCAATATGGTTTCCATAGTGCCCGATGTGAATGTTTTCAAGGATGGTGTCATAGTTAAGCTGTTGATACACTTGAGGAGCAGAGCTAAAAAGCCCTTTCTATAGAGCACATTATCAATAATGCAGTACCTAACAGCTCAAGCTTGCATTCAGTATGCTTCTAGCTTATTTTCTAGAGCTTGCCATCTCATAGGTATTTCAAGATTGGGCTTATCCACAAGTCCTGGGCCATAACAGTTGCTGTTAGAACGTCTTTTTGCTTGATGCTTGGTGATGGGAGAGTTTCTACTAGGACATTACCCGAGAAATCTGCATCTTAGTTGTGGCCAAACGAGCTAATGCATTTGTGTACGCATTTTGAGCTTGTAGGATCTGACTAATCTCATATTTTTGAAAATTATTAAGTTACTCTCAAACTTTCTGGAGGTAAGCAGCCATTTTTTATCCTTTTTCCTGTAACTCACCCTTTATGTGACAAACGATGAGTTAAGAGTCACTAAAGAACCTCAGATTCTCAGCTCGTACCTCTCTTGCTAAATGAAGTCCTGTGAGCAATGCCTCATACTCTGCCTCATTGTTGGTGGCTTGAAATTCAAATTACAATGCACAGAGGATTTTATGTCCTTTTCGACTGATTAACAATACTCTTGCCCCCACTTTTTTCTCATAAGAGGATCCATCTACGAAAAGTTCCCACCATAGTTCTTTAGGAATCCCCACTTCATTCTCTACTAGCACAGTGAACTCTGCAATGAAGTCTGCTAATGCCTACCCCTTGATTACTAACCTTGGCTTATATTGAATATCAAATTGGGTAAGCTTGATACCCCATTTAAGCAGATGCCCCTGAGGTGTTCATCTTTTGTAATGTTTGCCTCAATGGGTACTGAATAAGCACCTCAATAGTATACACCTAGAAGTAAGGCCATAGCTTCCTAGAAGCAATCACAAGACAATAGATGAGCTTCTTCATTGGCGTATGCTTTTCCTCTACATTTGACAACCTTTTACTCACATAATACGTAGGGAGTTAGGTCCTATTTTCATCCCATACAAAGGCTGCCCTAACAGGATGCTGGGACACTCCTAGGTAGAGAATAAGATTCTCACCCTCTTGTGATTTAAACAATAGCGAAGCTCAGCCCAGATATTCCTTTAAATGTTGGAAGGCAGTTTTACACTCCTCAATCCATTTAAAGTGCTTAGCCTTCTTCAAAACATCGAAGAATGGCTTGCATTTATCAGTGGCCTTAGAGATAAATCTGCCAAGTGCAGTAACTTTACCGGTCAGGCTTTATATGTCTTTAACCCCAATCGAGGACCTTATATTGATGAGTGCCTTGATTTTCTCTGGGTTCGCTTCAATCCCCCTACTATTTACCATAAACCTAAGAAATTTTCCTGAAGACATTCTGAATGCACATTTTAGCAGATTCAACTTCATCTAGCACCTCCTTAGAATATGAAACATTTCTTCCAAGTCCCTTACGTGCTCTATGACCTATCTAGACTTTACAAGCATATCATCCACGTAGACTTCCATATTCCTCCTAATCTATTTTTTAAATATCTTATCAACCTGCCACTGGTAGGTTGCTCCCGTATTCTTCAGCCTGAAGGGCATCACCTTATAATAGTAAAGTCCATGATCTATAATGAATGAGGTGTGCTCTTCATCTTGGGGCTCTATGGGTATTTGATTGTATCTTGAATAAGCATCCATAAAACTGAGGAGTTGATGTTCGGCTGTTGCATCAATGAACTGGTCAATTTTGGGTAATGGGAAACTATCTTTTGGACAAGCTTTGTTGAGGTTAGTGAAGTTTATGCATATTCTCCACTTTCCATTTTTCTTTTTTACCAGAACAGGATTTGCTACCCAGGTTAGGTAGTGGGCGTCTTAGATGAACTTGTTTGCTAAAAGCTTGTCTACTTCCTCCTTGAGAACTACAGATTTTTTGGTAGTCAATGGTCTCCTCCTTTGGTAAACTGGTTTATGGAGGGGATCTATGTTTAACTTATGTGACATAATTTTGGGGTCAATCCCCACCATATCGTCATGATTCCATGCAAAGACATCCATATTCACTTTTAGAAAATCGATGAGCTGGGCTTTCACGTCGTGGGGTAAGCTTTTCCCCACTTTAAAGCATCTTTAACTATCTACCTCACTAACCTATACCTCTTCGAGATCTTTGATGGGCTCGGTTTCTCTTTCTGCATCCAGGTTGCAAAGGTCAAGATCGTGACTTACTCCCACGATGCTCGGAGCTTGGTGTTCCTCATTGGAGACCATATTAACTCTCTTTCCTTTCTCCCCAATTTTAACAGCATCCTTATAGCATCATCGGGTGGTGTACTATTTTCCTCACACACACCCAACTCCATTGGGGGGTTGGAAATTGTACTGTTAATGTTCTAGTGGACATAACCAAATTTAGGTTATTCATTGCGGGCCATCTTGTTAGTCTAAGATAGGTGCCCTAGAGCCAGTTGAGATTGAGCTTTATTGTATCTATGACTGTATATTCTGTAATGATTTGATAATATGCAAAGGTTGTTTATTCATCTTACATTGCCTTTCTTATTTATTGCATATTAAGATTAAGTCCATGGTGAGAAGTTCATTTAATCAATCCTATAAAGGGTTATAGGATTGTGAGGATGATTATTAATGATTTATAACTTCTG
>JANHAO010018556.1:0-13553 GCA_026873985.1 Saraca asoca
TCATCCTTGGGGCCTGTTAATTACTTTCATTGAGCTGATCAAGGTGATCTTTCTTGTTTCCATCATTCTCTTGTAAAGAATCATTACCATTATGCTGGCTTGCAGTTAAAGAATCTCTTAAAATGTTTTGTCCTGTTTCTTTTGAGAATCCTAGGTATAATTTTTGGAATTAATCCTTCATACGATGTGCACCAGAGATAGAAACACTTTTTGAATTGGTTTCAAGATCTTGTGGAGGTCCAAAACCGGCAGATGAAACTATGGTTCAGAGTTGGGTTTCTGACAGTCCTCACTGAATCTTTGCTGCTGCTAGTCAATTCTTGTGTGTAATATATTTTCTGTTGTAGGGACGCTCTCAAGACAAATCATTTCATGTGTGATTATTGATTCTGTTGATGATCATAACATAAAGGTAAATGTTGCCAGTTTTGTAAATGACAGATTTTAATGGTATTAGGAAAGCTGATTTTGAAATTGTTATTCAAAGCCTCAGTATGAGCAAAGGTTGAGCAACAATTTCTAATTGGAAAGTGGAAGAGCATTGAGCGACATGGAGTGTCTACTGGCTGCTGGTTTTGGCTGAAAACCAATAACAAGAGGGTTATGCCTTCGTATGTACTTGAAAATTTTCAATCTTTTTTATAAAAATTTAACATAAGAGTTGACTTTTTATACAAAAAATTATGTATGGACATTGCCTGTAACAAGTAAAGTTGTAACTTTTGATGAAAAAGTTCAAAAATATTTCACAAAATTTACCATAGTGCATACGAATTTTTGAATACTAATCGAGATGTAACCTCAAACAAAATTATTCAAATTTGGGTTTGGCATTACAAGAAATTACACAATTTTTTAATTGTCAAAGATACAAATTTCTACATTTTGACTTCTGTCGCAACTGACTGTCACGGCCATACATAGTCGAAGAAGTGTACTGTTACCAGACCATTATCAAGAGTTATGCCCTTGAAATGGACTGTCATCAGACTATTATCAAGAGTCAAAATATATATAAGATCATTACCCACTAGACTTGCTGTAACGGGCATAACTAGTATTTATGTCATATAAGAGAATTAGCTCTTACAATACATAGTAACATTTAGTATGCAACTCTTCTCCAGGATTAAAAAGTTGTGATAGCATACAGTTTGCCTGACAGGATAATGCCCGTATTAGATAAAATGTACGGAACAATAGCAGAAACTTTAGGGCAAGTATCCTCATGATTGGATATGGTTTGAAACAAAGGCTAGATGGCTCTTTTTGTTTTTTTTTTTTTTTTATGACATGGGTCAGTAAAGTAAGTAACATGAATTCAAGTGAGAAAGTAGTGCCAAGTGCTGCGAAGATAACTTGTGCCTCATAATGCCATTCAGAATGAGAATTAAATAAGATGATTAATCGCCTCATAATGTCATCAAGAAAGAAAGATAATTAATTAAAAGTAGCAATAAAAATGGCAACACATTCAAAGAGGGCTTTTTGACCAAATTGTCCTTACTTTTTGTTGGCGGAGCCTTTTCCCTTTCCTTTCTTTTTTTTTTTTTAGGTGTTCCAAGGCAAATCAGCCTCACTGATGGGGCTGGGAGGATTAGTATGCCCGATTAGCCCCACTAGTGAGGTCAGTGCAGTCTTTGTAGTATAAGACCCCCTCCCACGCATTAGAACTGTTCAGAAAGTGAAATGAGAGTTGTTGGAGTAAAGGAAAGGTGAGAAACATATGCGAAACATGACTGAAGAAAATAATGTTCGGATAATGGCTCTGGCTGCGTGAGGTGCATGGGATGTGTGCACAGGCAGTTCGGATAATGGGAGCGGTCGCCCTTCTACTCTGCATCCATCAAAAAATCCCCAAACGAACCAAAGTCCACATCTGAAAAAGTAGGAGACAGTAAATGGACATTGCTGTGTTTTTCCCACCATGATTATTCACAAATAATCAATAAATGATGAAAATTAATAATAATATGAAAATAAATTAACTTAGCTTAAATAATCGAGACAGCTACAATAAATAAACGAAGAAATAAATGTCCAACAAAAATCCCATTCGTTAGGGGAACTCCCCCGCATTTATGGAGCCATATGTTACAAATATGCATACGTGGACTTGTTATAATTATTCACAAATAACCGATAAATGATCAAACTTAATATTATGAAAATAAATTAACTTAATTAAAATAATCAAGATAGCTAAAATAAATAAACGATTAGAAAGTAATATATAGTCGTGAGGTTATATTATAGACTTAGGTTATATGATGGGCTTACTTATATTTAAAATTAAAGATTTTATAATCATTATATTTCTTAATAACTTTATATAAATAGAACATTAGGTTAAATATTATATAGTTTAACTATCTTATTGATTCTATAATATATCGGAGTTATCTCTTTAATTCTCTCTAATCTCTCTTTACTTTGTCCCTAACTCACCGTAATAATTTTCTCAACGTAATATTAGAACTGTATCTTTTATTTTGAGGTCTAGTGGTTTATAACGCTTCCAACAACCTCAATTAAGATTGAATCACTATCTTAATTTTGGTATAAATTTAGGTTTTATTTTGTTTTGTTTATTGTGAGTTATTTTGTTAAAAAAAATAATTCAAATTTGCTGTTTTGGTATATTTCTTAGGTTTATTTATTTTTTTAATTATTAACATTGATTAAGTTTTTTTTTTTTTGGTTGGTGAAAGAATCAATATTAAGAAGAGTGTTTGTGTAAAACTAAGAAACTAGCTACAATGTTGCTTTATGGCAACCCATAGACTTATTGTAATTGATAGACGACAGTAACTCCATGTCTAGTAGAATCCATTCTAGTGAACAATCAATGGTGGTTATTGGCAATTGTAGTTTTAAAGTTCTGGGTAGCTTTGGTTTAGGGTTTTCTAGTCCAGTGAGAAGTTTTCTAATGTCAATCTTGTGTTACGAGTGTATTGGATGGTCGATCGTAGGTTTTGCAGTCACTTTTGTGGATGGTAGCAATAGGTTTCCTATTCACTAGGAGTGGCAATTTTATAGGTTGATGAATGCTCTAATCTCCAATGGTGAAGTGTAGTGGCCAGAAGTTACTTGCACAAAGGTTTAAGCGGTGGTAACCATCAAAGTCCCTCTAACGCTCATATTAAAAAATATTCAAGTAAGAGTGAAGTATTCAATTAACATAAATGAAACTCATGCCTCGTTATTTATAGGACTTAGGGGGTAAAAAGAGGTTTTAGCTTGTATAAGGCTCTTTAGTTTGGGCTTCGATCATTAACCACTAGTCTTATATTTATCGCTCGTTTATCAAAGGTTTGATTTTGTTGTTGCTTCAAAACTCTTTTGTTTGGCATCTTTCTTCTTTCAATTTGAGCCAAAGTGTGGGAGGCCGAAGATGTCATCAGTTGAGAACTTGATCAACACTAAACAATGACTACTGTAGCTTCAACAAGGTGTAACCAACAAGTTTAGGCAATTCCAATTCATTTTACATTATTTGTGTGTGCTTTTGAAGTCTTGTCTTTAGATTTTAAAGGTTTGAGTAGCTAGTTTATGTGATGTTCATTTTTTTAATTAATTTTAGCTTTGGACTTGCGATTTTGAGGTGCTTTTAGTAGATTTCATGAAGATTGAAGGGTTGTGGTTGACTTTGGTGAGATTTCAAGCAATTTCAGCTAGTTTTATGCATGTTTTTTTTTTAGGTTGATTTTCTGGGTTGCTCTAGTTTGGGTAGCTTTTGTTTTCATGTTTGCATTAATTCCGACCATCACTTTTCTTAGCTACTATGTCTTTTTAACTATCACATTTTCTAAGTTGATGTTTATTCTAGCTATCATATTTTCTCAACTAATTTTCTTTCCTGCTGCCATCATATTACTGATATGTCATTCTAACTATCATATTTTTTCAACCAATATTTCATTTTGACTTTCACATTTTCTCAGTCCATGTATTATTCTGACTATTAGTTTTTCTTTGTCGATGTGTTATTCTGGCCATTTCATTTTTTTAAGTTAATGTATCATCCTAATTATCACATTTTTTCAGCTAAAGTGTCCTTTCAACTATCACAAATTTTATCGAATGCCAATCTAGCATACTTTTATTTTTTGGCACCAATGGTCATTTTGGTAGCCATTAGATTGTTTTGAGTTTAGGAGAAGTTGTTCGCTAGTTGTTTCTTTTTGCAAGTTATCTGTGAAGTTTGAATTTTTTTTTTCAGGTGTTTCTTTATAAATTATGTTTAGTTTTATTTTTTGAGAGTTCAAATTTATATAACAAGCTTAAACTTTGTAAGCTTTAACTTGAGAGAGAGTGCTAGAAAATAATATTTATTAATTAGGTTATGTTATGAGCTTATTTATAATGCACTCAAAGTTAAGGGCATTATAGCTTTTATGTTTCTTAGTAACTTTATATGAATAAAGCGTTAAGTTAATCTTTTTTAATTTAGCTATTTTATTGATTCTATAATATATTAGAATTTTCTCTTTAATTTTCTCTAGTCTCTATTTTTTCCTCAACTCAGACTTTGATTATTTTCTCCACATAAATGAAGAAATAAATGTGAAAAAAAAAGTAATTTCTAATGCCTAAAGTAATCTAACCAACTAAAATAAATAAATATTCAAATTAATTATGAATTATATTAAGCACATACGTACTAATGTAACTAAATGAAAAAAATAAATGTATAATTTTCTAGGAACTAAAATAAGTTAGTTAATAATTAAAATCATAATTAAAATTTAAATTAAAAATAATATGTATTTCATAAATCCTAACAATAAATATTAATAGTTAACTACTAACCATAATCTACTCATCTAATCAGGAAAATATTGACAAAAATATGTATTTTCTAAATTGTAAATTAATCTAGGCAACTAAAACAAACAATGGATAAATATACTTTAAATTTATATTCATAAAATAAATAATCTCTAAAATCTATAATAATCTAAGTAAGTGAATTAAATGAATTAATGTATCCATGAATTAAAATTGACAATTAAGGGTAAGTTACTCCTATAACTAATAAAATCCTAAAAATTAATTATTGGTACTTAACCACTAACACTAACCTTTTCTCATCTACTTAATTGATGCTAACAAAAAAAAAGAATTAAAACTAATTTGTAAATTTACTGATTATGTTCATAAAATAAATAATGTCTAAAGTCTAAGTTAATATAAGTGAAGTAAATAAATTAATGTATACATAAATTAAAATTAACGATTCAGTGTAAAATTAAGTTACTCTAATAATTAGTAAAATTCTAGTAATGAATACTCACTAATCAACTACCAAGACTAACTTTCTAATCTACCTAATTATTATTAATAAAAATAATCAAAACTAAATTATAAACTAATCTAATTAAATGCAGAGAGAGAAGAAAGAGACATACTTTGAGAGAGAAAGGGGGTTGGAGATAGCTTAAAGAGCTTTTATGAGACACAGTCTTAGAACCCTGACCTTGCGGAGAGCCATAGCCCGATCTATGTGCACTGATAGGCGGCCAAGTCAATGCGCACTATGATCTGTGACCCCCGACGACGTTGATGCAGATGTCCCAAAAGAAAAATTATTTTAATACGTGGATAAATTGAAAAATTAATTTGAAAAGTAAAGCATTTAGAAAATTTAAATTGAAATAGAGATAGTTTGGTAAAAAGTGATATCAAATAAATTTATGTAAAAGAATTTTCTTTTGATACGGAAAATAATTTTAAAATACCATTCATCAATGAATTAATATATAATTAAAAAATTGTTAGAATTCTTATGATATATTTAAGTGTTAAAAGGAAAGGAAAGGAACTTCAATAATCAGAGAGAATAAAAAATAAGAAATGAAGAGAAAATGGATGACCAAGGCTCGATCCTACTACCGTATCATTAGCAATTCTTTAGCAGTATGCTGAAGTTTATTAACTGGGTATGTCATATCACATTTTATTTACATTGAATGATGTTTAAAGTAATTTTTTTTAATCAAAGTTATAAAAAAATATATTATGATTTATACTTTTACCATCTTTATTTTGCTTTTATTTTGTTTTAACAAGGATAAAATTATTCATTATTTCCTTTTACTTGTGCATACGAGTTATCCTCTTTTTCTCCGCGGATTTATTGACATTGACATGTAACAAACGAGTTATAATCATGTGCACAGATGACTTGATAGTCTTCTTCAAGGCTAATCCTCAGAGTTGTTGCACCATTCATCAATTATTCCAATCAAATGGAACGGCCTCTGGGCAATTCATTGACAAACAAAAATCAGCAATCTACTTTAGTTCAAACACACCCTGACAGATTAAGATACTTGCAGAGGAATTTGTAATCAAGGTGGCAATTAACACTGGTACTTACTTGGGATCCACAATTTATTGCCCTAGACAACAAAGAACTCATTCTACCAACAGGTAATCGACAAGGTCAAGATCAGGATCCAGGGATAGAAAGCTCATCTCATGTCTCAGGCTGGGAGGCTCACCTTAGGCCAATCAATCCTTAGATCATCCAGTCTACCAGATGGGTTCAATCTACCTGCCTCCAAAGTATAACCACCAGCTCACCATGGCCTTAGTCAACTTCTAGTGGGGGGAGAATGGCCTTCGTCGCAAGGTTCATCTCACTTCATGGCAGAAGCTCTGTAGGCCTATCCAGAAGGGGAACTTGGATTCAAGATAATGCATCTGTTCGATGGCTAGGTGTTTGCCAAGTATGGCAGAGCGAGGGTAGACTGTATGCATCAGCCTAGTCCATCTATGTCCTGGAGATGGAGGAGTATACAAAAAGCAGCAAGTTTCCTCTCCGGATATCAAATGGAGTTTGTGGCACTGGTACACAGATCAGTTTAACTAGTCCTATGGCAACACTGAAATTGTAGACAGACATATGGATCCAACAACACATACCTGGCTCACTGAGGACCCTCAACAAGTCCATTCCAGTCTTGTGGTCAGGCACATGATTCGAACCCCTACAGCTATTTTTGGGGGCCAAGATAAACTAGTCTGGATGGGGCATGCCTCGGCATCCTGCTCTATCAAAAGTGGCTACAAATTCCTGTCGCACCAAGAGGAGGATCTAAATTTGGCTGCTGGGCAACACTGGAGAGCCTGGACAACCATCTGGAAACTTCAGCTTCCCCTTGGGTATCAATGTTCTTGTCGAAGCTGTGAATCATCTCCTACCTTTACGAGCCAAGCTCTTACAGCATCACATCCAATGTGATCAGCTCATGCCCGTGTAATGAAGCTGCGGAGGTCTATGATAATCTCTTCCTCAACTGTCACTTCACCCGATCGGCCGGCCTTCCCATTGGATTCAGATATTCAGAACTCAGTCCATCCATCTCAGATTGGATTCTGACACAATTGGATAACTTTCACCATATGCAGCTGCAGGAGAAACAAGAATTTCAGAGAAGCACAAGTATGTGTTAACATTATCATTGATGCTGATTCATATATATATCACCAGAAAGTATGGTTTGGTCAACACTCACTTTATGGTATTTATTAACTTTATTGATACGTTTGATTCTATTTCTACTTTCTTCCCCCCCCTCTCTCTCTCTCATCGCTGAATGATTCCTTGCCTAATGAAGGAGGCAAAGGGGGTTTGATAGGAGGTAATGTTGGTTGCCTTTAGTGAATCTTTTATGCTAGAATCCATAATTCTACCATGCAAATGCTTAAATCTGATTTCACAATTACATTTAGAGAGTGGGATCACTTATCGTAGACATAGACAAACATAATTGCTTTAGTCTAACTTAAGATCTCATAAAATTGTTTTTTAAAGGAAGACATACTTAAGATATGTTTGGTCATCATTAGTATTTAAGTAGAAATTATTTTTTTTCAACATTTCTCATTAAATTTGAATTTAAGACAAATTTTTTCATCCAGTCGATCATTTTTCAGGTGTAGAGGAGATCAAGGTGGGAGAGTGAGTTCCAGAAGTTCACTTATGAGAGGAGGTTGAGGTGGATACATCATCAGCATTGCTACCCCATCCAACGCCTTCATAGCATCCTCCTTGCGGACAATGTCATAGCCACTCCTGCAATAGTAGCTACCACTATCACATATGCAGTTTCAATCACCATCATAGCCATAGCCCTAGCCATAACCATAGTCATCCGATGGGTTTCAGTAATAGACTCAAGTAACTCAAGCTCACCAGCAGTAACCTCTACTCTTCATGGGGTAAGGATGTAGATGGTAGGGCGTAGGTTCATCCAGAAAATAATTTGTAAATATCTTGCTTCATCTTATGATTTTGTGGTTTTGTTTGATCATGTTTATTAACTTAATGACTTATATATATATATATATATAAACATATATGTGTGTGTGTGTGTTTATTAATTTTTTTTATGTGAAGCCTAATTGTTGCAAGACCCAACAACCTAGTTAGGGATATCACTTGATGCGGGACCATTGGTTCACCTCTTGGTCAGTGAATATTCTACCCAAAATTACACCAATATTTATAAGTATTTTGGAAAGTTTATTACATAATTGTATTTTATTTGGAATAAATGTAGTCCACCTACAATAGGAAGCCTGAGATGGATCACTTAACAAAAAGGAATTACGAGCACAAGACCAGTTGTAACTATAAGGGTACAATGGACTTTACATTCTTATGAGATTTCCTGTATTTGTAATCTATTTATTTTTCTAATAATATCTTCTTTTTCTATCAAAAAAATGAAGGTATTATAAATCCTATCAAAAAGTAGCTGTTAGCTTAGGTTATTCTAGCTATATATTTCTTAGTTTTGATGTTGAAAATTTTTTAATCTAAATCATATATATTACTATCTAACAATATGTTTCACTGTTTATTTTAATTTGTTTTGTAGATTTCAGAATAAATATGTGATTCAAAAGATCAAAATTAGAATTAGGAATTATTTTATTTTTATAGGATCTTTTATAAGTGAATTCAAATGAAATTTGATTCAAAAATTATTTTTTATTTGATATATTGAGGTAGATATAAACCACTTGAAGAAAGTAAATTTTTTTATAAATACAGATTTTATAAATACTATTTTTCACATTATGAATTGATTTAATTCATGTTGAAAAATTTATACAAATCAATTCATTAATCAATTCATGAAGAAAAGCTTTCAAAATTTTTTAGACCAAAAGTTGGGATTTGACTCTAGATTGATTGAAGAATCGATTTATAAACTGAAAATCAGTTATTCTATTACAGGCAGTTACAATAATTATAAATATCCAACCTCCTTCAATTTTTTCAATAGATTTCACATTCTTCTATATTCCTCATGTGTGAAAATCTCAGTGCTTATTTAGATTTGATTATACCTTATTACATCTTTGAATCAACAAGATTTCTAAATCAAATTCTACTAAATTCACATTAGTTGTTTGAAAATTTTTTTCTCAAACTTTTTAGTTTTGTATCTCTTAATTTACCTTTTTCTTGTCTTATATTTGTATTTTCTTTTAAGGTTTCTAGGTTACTAGAAATTTTGTAAAGGTTAGCAAGAGCTTATTTAAATTCTTGTTGTTTGTTTTTAGGTTTGGAAGAGTCAGGTTAAAATCTTACAGGTTAACAAGATCCCTATTATAATTCTTGTGTTGTAAAGCTAACATTTTAGGAGCCTATTTTTAATCCAGATAGTTTTGATGATAAAAGTGGTTTTCCAGTTAATGAATGATCCAGTGGACTAGACTTGAATTGCAGTTTTCAATTCAAGTTGAACTACTTTTAAAACCCTGAGCATTGAATCTTTATTTATCTGCTTTTGAATTTGCATTCTTGCTACATAATTGGTTAATTCTATATTCTGCATATTTATTGATTAATTCCCTATAACTCTTCTTAATACAAAACAATTCAATTGCAGTCTTGTCAAATTTAAAGAGTTTACAATAATCACAGGAGTATATAAATTTCCCTAAAGGAATAAGGGCAAGATCTAAGTTCTATAAATATATCTCTGATCCGGGACCTCTCAGTTGGTATCAGAGCTTTGCTCTTAATACTCCTTTTCTTTGTCAAGAATATGGACTCTAATTTGACTATGTTTTTAAACTATACATCCCCGAATAATCCACTGCTTTTGATTTTGAAAAATTTGCCTTTTGGAAGTATGAAATCAAAATTTTTATTGAGGCTTTAGATGTAGACATGTTAGAAATTCTTAAGACAAGTTATGAAACCCCTAAAATATCTATTAGTGGGAGTTTACAATCTAAGTCTAGAATATTATGGTATGATAAAGAAAGAAGGAAACACCTTCTTGCCTTCAAGATAAAATGGATTATCGTTAATTCACTATCTTCTAATGAATTTCAAAGAATTTCTAAGTGTAGAGCAACAAAAGAGATTTTTGACACTCTAGAAATCATCTACAGTGGTAATACTCAAACAGATTGCAAAAAAGAAGATCGGCACTATCTTATGGCAAAGCATAATGAAAATACACAAGTTCTACAATATCCTTCATTTTTTTGTGGTTCCTATGTTAGTGACACTAATAGTGATTCAAGCAATGAAATAGATGATATAAATGATGATGATTCTGATGACTTTAATGAAGAGATATATGAAGCATTGATCAACACCAATAAGGAGATAAAGAAATTAAAGAGTCAGAATGAGAATCTGGTCAAGAAGATTGAGCAAATTGAAAAAGAAAATGCTGACTTGAATATTTTAGCTAAAAAATTAATTAATGAGACCAAAGATGTGAAAATTGTGAGTCCTATAAGCTAGAAATAGAAAAATTGAATAAGGCTCTATAAGGTTTTGCTGAAAGCAATGAGAAACTGAATGGCATGCTAGAAAATCAGAAAAATTGTCAAAATAAAGTTGGCTTAGGATATAGATAGTAGTAGTATAAAAGATCTAAGAGATGGAATCCTGCCTATATCACTTACTATTACTGTAATCATAAAGGCCATCATATCAGAGACTATCCATTTAGGAATGGAGCATATTTGTTAAAACCAAATGAAAAACTTATGTGGTTGCCAAAATTATCAACTATTAAAAAAAGTTTCTATTGTGTCTACTAACAAGTTTGGACCTAAAACTTACTGGGTACAAGCCAAGCAAACTTAATTTTAGTTTTACAGGTCTATGTCAGAGAAAAGAAAGCAACTCATGATGTAAAACAGAAGTTACACTTACCACAAGACAAACATTGTTAAACCCCCTATAATCTTTAGTAAATCTTCATTTTCTTACTTTCATATGTTGATTTGTATTTACAATTACTAACTTAAGCATAAGAGATGTTACTGAATTTATTTTGTAGGTACATGGAGAGAATTTGAAATTTCAAGTGATTTGAGATGCGATTTGAGAGTTTGAATAACTAGGAAACCCTTAAAAAAAAAGCTTACAAAAACTGAACTCAGGATCTTCCTAATCGATTTAGTAATTAATTCACATTTATCTAGGTTTTTCATGAGTTTCTGAATCGATTCACTTCTCAAATAATGCACACTGAGAATCAATTCTTCAATTGATTCACTCGATTTTATAAAGTTTCAAAAAGACTCAAATTTCTAAAATTCTTTCTAAAAACTTCTAGATGAATCAGTTCCCTAATCAATTCATTGAAAATCCACTCATCTATGGACCAATTCTGTAATCAATTCCCTTATGAATTTCAATAAGTAAATTTAAACTCGAATTAATTTATTATTAAATTTTTGCTTTCTAAATTGATTCACAAATCGATTCAAGGCATAATACTATATATACTTGAATTGATATTGAACTCATTTCATAGTATTTTCTTAGCCCCTTAGCCAAAACTTTCTCATCTTCTCCCTCAAAAAATCCCTCAAATCTTATCCTCCTACACTTTTTTATCCAAATTTTTCTATAGAAATATTAAAAATACAATTTTAAACCTTTTTGATAGATTGATTTCACAAAAAAAATCCAAAATCGAAAAACCCCAAATCAAACCCCAAAAACCCTTGGTTCAAAACTTCATTCTTTTCAACAATCTCAACACAAATGGCATGGAGGATCAAACTTATAGCAAAGTGCAAGGATAAATCGCCAATGAAGACTACTCAATCAACAGATGAAGAATCATTCTTCCAATCATCTAATAAGTATGCAGCCTATCTCTCTCTTGAAAATAGGAAAATTGAATCTTTAAAGTGTTTTAATGATCAGTTATTGAAAACTACCCATCCACTTGAACTATTAGCAAAATATAGGCTAGAAAAATTTTTGACCTTCAAAGGAACTGCCTATCCTAGGTTAATGAAAATGTTTGATGCTAATCTTGCTAATGTTGATGGAAAATTATCTTGTTATGTGATGCATAAACATATGGTTATGGATTCTGAAGTATTTGCTAATAAATTTGGTATGGATAACACAACCAAAGCTTACTGCAGGATCCTTTCTTGATTATAGTAAGGAACTAGCTGTTAAAATGCTATTTCCTTACTCTAGCCCGAAAGATGGTAGTGGAAAATTGCTTATAGCTGGCTTATTTCCTGAAGACAAGATCCTACATTATGCTTTGTACAAAATAATTTTATCAAGAATCACCAATTTTACGCAAATAGTGGAAGATGAATTACTTTTAATGTGAATTATTAAAAAGTAGTTGGATTTTAGTTTTCATATTTCATTTTGAAATAAATGGCTAAATGTTCCAAGAGAACAAACATTGGTTTTCTTCCTTATGTTATGAACCTTACACCTTTCTTTACCAAATTCAAAATAAAACTTTCTGATGAAATTCTTATTGCACCACGAAATACAACCACAATGATTATTGCATCACATTTACACAAGATGGGTTTTAAAGAAAACAAGCAAGGGAAATGGACCAAGGAATGATCTAAACCTTCTGGAGAAATTTCAAACTCAGTTGGAATGTCTAGTGAAGCTGAAGCTAGATTAACAAAAATAATAGAAAGACTACACAAACATATGTTAGATCAAATGAACAAATTATCAAATAATCAAGAAATGTGGTTTAACCTTATGGAAGAAAGAATGTCTTATATGGAAGAAGAAAGCCACAAAAGAGACAATGAAATCAACCAAAGGCTTAAATCACTTGAAATTCAAGATCAAGAGATTAGACAAAGACTACAACAACAGGATGAAGATGCAGAGCTTTAAAGAATTGACTCAGCTCCTATTGAATAGTTATTTTTGTGCTTGGCATACTATTTTCTTTATATCCCATAGTCCCATTTTCCCCTGTCTTGCTCTTGTTAATGTTGTTTTTATGTTTTTCAAACTATGTTATAATGTTGTGATGTAATTTGGCGTTGTTTGATATTTTCATGGATATTATATGTTGATCCCAATTAAAATAGTTAAAGAATGCGGAAAGAGAATGGATCTTGCCCTTATCTCATTGGAGATTAGTATACACCAGTATCAAACTTGAATTTTCGTATAAAAGAGTGAGAAAGAGCAATTATGCAGCAAGTGAAGATAAAGTTTAAATTGCAGAAATTAAAATAGTGCAGATGAAAGTAAAGAGATGAAGACCAAT
>JANHAO010018557.1:0-13548 GCA_026873985.1 Saraca asoca
TTGCAATAGCAAGAGCCATAGTGAAGAAATCAAGAATCCTACTTCTTGATGAAGCAAGCAGTGCTCTGGACTTGGAATCAGAGAAACATGTCTAGGATGCTCTCAAGGAGATTCAAAAGCACGTGATGACAATGGTTATGGCCCACCATCTTTCTATGATAAGAGACAGTAACAGGATTGCAGTGATGAAAGATGGAGCTGTAGTGGAGTATGAAAGCCATGACACTCTCATCGCTTCCCATCTTAATGGCTTGTATGCTGGCCTTGTTCGTGCTAAGACTGAAGCTAATGCCTTTTCTTGACAATGAGCAAAGCATTGTATACTGTTGAGAATCAATTCGATATACACCTAGTTTTTGCTAGCTACTTCCGTTTTACTTCTATTTTATTGGATACTTATTCTTTTCTTTTTTTTTTTTCTGATGCTATATGCACAGACAATATTTGTGCATATATTTTTCACATTTTGAGTTAGATTATTTGTGAATCCAAATTCAATGATTAAATGAGTCTATAGATAAATTGTGCTCAAATTTTATGATTTATGTTTTATATATATTAACCAAAATATTTAATCAAATGTTTGGATTATGCATCATCTTTCAGAATTTATATTTGTATTCATGTCTTCTCATATCAAATATATAATATTAATAAGAAGACTTAATCAAGTGGTTAGATTATATGTCATCCTTCATATAATATTAAAACTTGATGTGAGAAATCATGAACATAAGTATAAATTATCAATATAGATTTATCATTGCTCGACATGGTAAAAAAGCAACGACATGTCAAATAACAAAATCAACAAAACAAAAAGAATGGCATTTTCTCCTTTTTATTTTACATGTTAATAAAATATGGAGAAGATTCGATAATCCACCATGGAAGTACGACACCATCTACATAATTTTTGTACAACTAGTCTCAATTTTCTTCTTTAGAAATTGAAATTGCAAATTTGTGAGAATGACACAATTTCTTTATACATAAAACTCCTAGATTTGGCCATGTGGAGCTCACAAATCTCTTGTGTAAAGAAATTGTATAACTCTGTCATAAATTGACATTTTAAATTTCTTAAGAAATTGATTGAGGAGATCCACATGCATAATTTTTAAGTTCAAATTATTGATATAGCTATATTAATTAAATTAAATAATATTTCTGCAACCAACTTTTTTTTTAATAAACCAAGTACACATTACAATATGACAATTTTTGAGTTTGACCAAACAAAAAAAATTAGTTACTTAAATTTAAATGTTATCAGGTCAATAGTTTGTAATATAATCTTATGTAGATAGAATTATTTTTATAATTAATTAAAAATTGCAAAAGACGTCACTTGAACTTAAAAATTAAAATACAATCAATCAACAACTTTTTTTTCCTTGAAAGTAAAAATAGTCGAAATTAAGAAGGAAAACTTGTCCTTGAATAACGCTGGTTGGTAACGCTAAGTAATTTCCAAAGAATGAAACTGCTTTGTTCAAAGTGGGACTCCCCAATCAGGGTCCACTTTCATACATGACAATTTGCAAGAAAATGGACATTGGAATATCCTCGTCTTTCTAAATGTTTGCATTCCCTCTAACTTAAAGCGAAATTCGACCACATTAGGCCCCACATCGTGCAAAAACCATTATTTTCATCAGTAAGATTAGGAATATATATGATCCTCTGTTACAGTATAGCAGATTTATATGATGATTTCAATATGTTTGCCACAAAGGGCTTCAAATAATGGTCTCTTGGCTTGAAAACCTAGAGACTTTGGATGATGGTTACGTGCTTTGCATGCTTGGTTAAGTCAACCGCTGAAGCAACCACAAGCATTTTGTTTTAGATTCTTTGGAAAGCCTATGAGTTTCTCATCACATTCACTGAAGTGCTTCTTTCATTTTTATCTTTCTCTCTTCTCTTAGATTTTTTTTTTTTGCACCTACTCTTAGGTAACATTATTTCACTTGTTTCTTGAATGGATTAAGTTGTTTTCAAAGTGTTTTATTTTCAGAGATAAAATGCATGTACCCCTTTGACTTTGGTTTTGTCACGCCCCACATTAAAGCACGATTGGCATAGAAAGACATCCAGTGATGACAATTTAGAAGCCTGACACACTTTAAAAATGCGTAAATCTGATTACTTAAAGAAAGATGATAATTGAAAATGTGTTCAAAAAGTTTGAAAATTCAATTTTACTAAAGAAAAGATTTTATCAAAAATTTAATAAAATCTCATCTATTTTTCAAATATTTTTAGGGTCACACACCCTTACAACAGCCTATAAATTCTCACATTTTTGTCAGACACCAAAATGAATACAACAATTCAAGACTGACTTTACACATGCATATACAAACTTTACAACTTCCGACTGAATATCTCAGCTTTTATGTCTTTGGTTCTCGTTCGGAAATCCTCACGAACTCAAATAAACCTAAAACTAATTTTTTTTTCAAGAAAATGTAATGAGTTTCAATGAAACCTAATAAATAAATCACTTACTCTAAATACTATTTATATTATATGGCACAAATACAATTTTAATAAAATACACCTATTTACAGTTCGGCCAATTTAGACTACTGACTTACCAGGTATATTAGCTATGAATTAATATGGCAGTAATCACAATTAGTAATTAAATAGTTATACTCACAATGAATTTACTCCTTAATATAAATATATGAAGGATCATTAATTATTCAAAGCAATCAATCAATATGAATGACTTACTATCATTCTTTAGCAAACAAAGACATTCTAGTCAAATTAACACATTCTCTTTGCATATAACATTCAAGTCAAACACTTTTAATTCGATCAATTAATGGATACAAATAAACTAAGAGTTGGATACATGAGAAAGTTTTTTAAGACAACTTACCATTCAGTTTAAAAATCAGTATCAGAGCTCTAATTGCCTTATCGCTTCAACAGATATACTCCCCTTTATCTCTCCAACAGATTTCAAGGTGATGTCAATATCATGTCCACATTCAATTAATTAGTTAGCTCATTACACAAACAATCATTTCTTCATTTAAGAGCTCATTTTGAATTTATTTTATATTTGTTGGTTCTTGTTGATACTAGAATTTGATAAGCCCAAATTCTAGTCAACCCAAACAGTTCTTAAAACCCTCAAATAGTGTTCTAGTTCTGCAAGCAAGAAATAAATACAACAAGCAAAGGAAGAAGGGGAAGAACATGGAGAAGGAAGCAAAGGTTTTAACGTGGTTCGGCCAAAACTAAGTAGTATTGGTCCTTACGTCCATGGATGATTTTATTGCATAGTGAAAGTTACATAGTGCACGTGTTTATTCACGGAGTTCTCTTGTTTTTCCAGCAGAATTTCAGTATACATCTATTGCTTTCCTCTCTTCTCTCTTGAAAATTTGGCAGTTTCAGTATTTATTCCCCTGGCCTCCTTGTATTTATTCCTCCCCTTTTTATAGAGGTTGAGAGGTTACAAATATAATTTTGTAAATTATAAATCTATCTTTTTAGTCGTATTAGGCAATAAATGCAAGATAACTTATTATCAGTTTGTCAGGGGCTAATATGTCAATTGAAAATTTGTGCTTGTGGCTAATGATTAGACTTGAGCATTCTTTTACCATGCCCAGATCATTCATTTAGTGACCTAGAGCTTACGCTGGGTGATTTATTATTTTGGGAGATGTTGGGGCAATTGGCTTCAACAGGCAGGAGTTCGTAATGAGCTGACACTGCACCCTTAGCTTGGTTCTTTGCTCTGAGCTTGCGGCTCGTGATTTGATGCCTATTTTCAACGACCTCGGCATTCAAGTGAGATGAGCCTCCTCCATTTGGACTTACATGCAGGGCCTTTGCTAGACCATTTGTGTAGTCCTAAAAACACCCACAATATTAGCTCCCAGCTCTTAGTTCACTTCACAGGTTGGAAGCTATAAATTGCTGACAAAAGCTCACAATTTTCCTACTTTTTCAAGCATGTTGAGTTGAATGTTTAGTAGTTTGCAGATGATAATATGTACATTGCCTGCAAATCATAACTTGATAAACATTAGATAAAATGGAAGCTTGATAAGTTAATTCATCTCAGTTTACATAATTTAAATAGGTCATATTCAGTCAGTAAATAAGAATCAATTAATATACATGCTCATCAAGTCAATCGACTTTAGCAAATGAAGTATGATTAAAAAGGATATATGCCAAGTTGAATGGCTAGTGGATCATATGAAAGTCATGCCTTAGTGAGCTCGAGTAAGGTGTTGAGATGGGTCGCATGAATACACAGCTAGCAATCTCGTTGCTTAGGCCATTTGCCTATATGACTCTGCTAGTAATCTTGTTGCTCAGGCAGGGAATGAATATGGCTCTGCTAGCAATTTTGTTGCCCAGTTCCATAACAATCTCATTGCTCAGTCCCACAGCAATTTCGTGGCTCAGTGAAATAGCAATCTCGTTACTCAATTGAATAACAATCTCGTTGCTAGGGCAAATCGCACCACAACAACCATACCACAACAATCATGTTGTTCAGTAGGCCACCCTACAGCAATCGTGTTGCTCAGTGGCTTGCACCACAACAATCTTGTTGCTCAACGGGTAGCACCACAACAATCTTATTGCTTGACGAGTTACACCATAGCAATCTTGTTGCTCAGTAGATACAAGTCTTGGTTTTGATTTCCTTAATCTGGACAAGCTAAAGTTGTTTGAAGATGCAAGCGTGGATTCTCATTATTTTGAACTTGCAATGCGGGATCATCATATCTTTGTTTCGAGCTTTGGACCTTCTTACATAATATTTCTGTTGAAAATTCATCAAATGTTAGTGAATATTAACATAAGAGTTTCAAGAAGAAACTAACGGTACAAGGTTAGAAGAGGGAGCTAATTTTTTTTTTTTTGCTCGTTTGAGGATTAAAATACAATTCTCATGGAGAGAGCTTGCTTCTAATCTGCAGCCTACAACTATTGCACTATTTGATGGGACTGCTGAGGTCGCTGCCCTGAAGGTTGCTTGATTAGCGACCTCTCTTGATGAGATCTTCAATGGTGTCCTTGAGCGCCCATCATTCTGACATATTATGCCCCATCTCATTGTGATAAGCCTAAAACTTATCTTTATTGTTCTTGAGCATTCTTTTACCATGCTTGGATCGTTCATTTAGTGACCTAGGTTTGCGTTAGGCAATTTGTTGTCTTGGAAGATGTTGAGGCGGCTGGCTTCATTGGGCTGGAGTTCGTAGCAAGCTGACACTACATCCTTAGCTTTGCCCTTTGCTTCGAGCTCGTGACTTGTGATTTGATGCTTATGCTCAGCGACCTTGGCATTCAAGTGAGCTGAACCTCTTCCATCTAAACTTGCTTGTTGAGCTTTTGCCAATCCACTTGCGTGGTCCCAAAAACATTCACAATAGTTTCTTAAAGAATTTTTTAAGGATCCTTACCTATCAATTTACACACATATTCAATGCAATGATATCATTTCATTAACTAATCATTCAATTCACTCAAGTTCATATTTTGAAGGCATTTCAAATGAAATGTGTGCACAATTACCTTTCATTTATATCTGGTCACGTAAACATCACAACTTAATATGTAAATTCAAGAGAAATTCATATAATATTTAATCAAATATCATTACCGAAGAAAGTATTCAATTTATACAAAATAACTAAGGTAATTTCAATATATTCTTAAAAATAACTCAAGTCACACAACCATATTAATAATAATTAAGATCCTAACTTGATGAGGTGACACACAAATTAACTTAACACTCATATGTCTTAGAATTCTCAGCGTTTATAATACCAAGCACTCACATCAATCATCATTTTCAAGACATAACACTTCACACTCTTGTCATTTGTAAAACCAAACACATTTATTACGTTTTACATGTCATACACAACACTAACATTTCAGCCCTTCACTATATATAAATCCTCCATGCCATTACTTCTAAAATTCAAAGATCACCAATTACCCCAATGCAACAAAATTTGTGGTACAAGCACACACACCAGCCCAAAAGTTCTAACTTAACAAATTAGCAAATCACTTAAGTATCTGACTATTTTAAACACCTCTGAAGTGGGTTATTTCTATAGAGTCCTTATTATTATTTATTATTATTATTTTTTTAGGTATACACTCGATCTACAACTTCTTGCATGGCAACCTAATTATACATATCCACATCTATCCTATAATTTCAATTTAAGACCATTGTAACCATTCATATATCTCAACATAAAATTATAATCTAACACACACATACATATACTACAATAAGTAAGCAATTTCCTCACAGCACACTAATCCTACTCCAGCACATCTAATGTACATATACCTCAGCATAAATAAAATAACAAACATGAGCGATTTACTCACTTTAGCTTGCCCTTTTGGTGTCCAAATTCCCAACAAAAAAACCAAGCTGTCCGTTCTTGAGTAACCTCTATGTACTACTTTGACAGGGCACAAAAGGCAGAAACCAATGAAAAATTAAGTCACCCAGATGATCAGCTTGTTACAGATTCTCAAAACAGAGTATGTGTCCTTTTTCACAACCCACAGACCAGCCTTTCCATACCGTATATACTTGCCATAAAATCTTCAGTGTAATCTGTCTCGACCTTCCCATAAGCCATTGCACCTACCACAAAGACAAGGTCAGTATTGCTGGGAACAGTTGCCACATAGTCGTTCATATCTACCTGCTTTTGAGAACTATATGAGGGGCCTATTCTCCGAGAGTTGACAGGCAAGTACAGGGTTACAGGTTTTTTTATCAGTTGTAGGAGCTTCTCACATTTACCAACAGCAGATATACTCAATTTTTGAAGAAGTTGCAACATAACACCAGAGAACTTCATGAATGTCCTTGGAAGACGAAAATGAAGTTTAACCTCAGAAAGAACATCTTTTTCAGTTCTTACATATACAGCTTGTACTCTCCCAGCTTTATCTAGTGGACTATCTAAAATAAATATAAGGGCCTGATGAACAATATCGGGCCAGTAATCAGGAGGGTTCATGTTATTTTTGCGCAAGAAATTAGCATGGCCGTCGGAGTTCAAAATCTGATAACTCCTGCCAACTTTGGCTACTTGCGAAGAAGCCCTTTCAAGAACAAATATGATTTTAGAGTTGCCGATCTTCCTTTCACTGAGGGGAATAGGAATGCCCACATGCTTATTCACCGGAGCTTCTTCTGCTTCCACAGCTGGTTTTTCTTCTTCCTGTTCTTCTTCTTTGTGAGAGTTTGAATTACTCTCTGTCATGGGTCTTTTTGATGCTTCAATTGGCTGTGTTTCTTCATCCTCTTCTTCACGATCATACTTCTCTTGAGCCTTCTTACGTTTCTTCCCCTTCATCCCATACGGCCGCGTCATTGCTGAACCAACGGACGACTGTGAACCCCGCAAGCTGGAGGGAGAGAGTACAACGAAGGGGAAAGCTGAAGGAAACGGGGAGCTTTTACCTTCAAGTAGCAGGAGACAACGCATGGACGGAGTTAACTGGGACAATATGGCTGCAGCTGGAACCGGTCCCCTGTTCCTCCGGTACAGAGCAACATCGGCAGCTCATCGTGGTTTAGCAGAGCTCAGAACCACTCGGGGTTGTTCACGCCAGCTTGGACGAAGGGAAGACGAAGCGCGCCGGCCGGTGGGCAGCAGCGAGCCGGACTGTAGAGGTGGCTGGAGCGCTCTCTCTCTCTCTCTCAGTTGAAAGAAGGAATAATAAAAGGAGGAGAAAAAGGCCCTCGGCAACTGGGCGCCGGGAGGGCTTAAAGGCATCCTCTCAAACGGCGTCGTGTTGCTGAAGTTGGAGCAAATTTTTTTTTTTTTTTTTTTTAACAACTACGAATATAAGAAGTTTATTTATAAAACTTATTTTGTTATTTAATGATAAAATATCATGTAATTATAAATTATCAAATAACTTATACCACAATACTTTTAAAATTCATTTGACAAAACTTTATACTTGCAATAATTATTTAACGTAGGGCAAAACAGGTTAAGGATAAACTCATGTTTTATTTTTTGTAGCAATTTAATTGTATAAATTTTTGGAATAGTTTATATTATTCCTTTTTGAATAACTTCATTAAATTTCTTATGGTGTAGGATTAAAAATATATATATAATTTGAACGTGTGAGTTTATTTACGTCAAATCATCTCTTAATATAATTATAAAGAAAGGGCCGTTTGAATCATTTGAAAGATCTATGCGGGTAATTTGCTATAAGACAAAGTGAAGGGATTTACATGCATGAGTGTAAAACTTAGAGTTTGTTGCATTTTACCCTTTTTGTAGTATACACAAGAAAATCTTGTTGCTCAATTTTGATACTTCAACAGTTTCATGTCAAAATTTCTTTCATTTTCAAACTTACATCAGCTTAAAACCCCCTAAAAGTATGTTTTAATTATGCCAAAGACATCAGTTTTTAATTGGATATGCCGTTTTCTGTCTTTTACATTCTAGACGAGCACTTTTATCCTGTTCCAGGGCCCTGAACCATATAACACATCAAATAGTTTGAACTTTGGACCATATAACATATCAAATAGTTCGAACTTTGGACATAAACAGAAGAAAGGAGAAGAATAAGAATAATGGCATCCCTCATAGCTTGAGTTCTATTGAAGCTCCTTCAAAGCATGAACTTAAATGTAAAAGTTCGCAGGGAATACTAGTCAGTCCTCCTTTAGGTTATCAGTATTGTGCTTGCAATTACTGGGTCTGAATTATGGTCAAACCAATGCTTCTTCATAAAAGTCTCAGACTATTCTCACTCAACCTATGTCTCACTCTCAAAGGAAGACAATGAGCTGATCTTGAACTAGAAGTTACAATTAGGGCATTTCTTCTATGTGGATAAGATGGAGTGTGGGAGCCCAGTTCCTATACTTGTAGGGGTTAGGCCTATTCCTGGAAGGCACCCTTTCGTGGGGAGTCCTAAGGACTTCATGTAGATGTTGGAGCCATCTGAGGGTCCTATACAAATGAAACTAAAGGGTCTAGTGGCTTGAAATCTGCAAATTTATTAGAAGTTTCCAAAGAGAATCCAAGAATACAGAAGATTGTTATTAAAGAGGAAAAGGCTGTAGTTGCATCAAGGTATATGCAGGATGTTTTGACATTAAATTCAAAGGTGAATAATAATGGAGCTAATACTAATGGAGGAAACAAGGGCAATGATTTTGAGAATGGTGGATCTATAGGTAAGAAATTTGGATCTGTGAAAGGAAAGCAACAAGAGATTAAAAAGTCAGGTATGATTCTTGCCTGGAATTTGGATTTTGAGAAGGCACATTATGGTTCTAGAACAGTTTGATCTTTTCTTTCTATAGGTCATGTGGGGTGGTCAGAAAAATCACAAGCTATATGATAGAAAGTATGGTAGCTGCTCAAGTGAAATTTGGAAATTATTTCAATTTTCATTGGAGTAAATTGATATAACTAGTTTGAGATCATTTTTCAATAATGATGTAATGTAATGCTGACTATTACAATACGAAAATGTGAATATAGGAGGAATTTCATAAAAGTGAGTCTAAAGAGTTACCAATTTTGTCAGCAAACATGAAAGTGGGGGCAGACGATGACACTAAAGATGGCCGAGATCCTGCCAATCGATCATCAAAAGACTTGAGGAATATGAGAATGGGGTTTTTTCGGGGCCATCCCTTTGATGATAGCTTCAATGAAAGTGAACTATTCATCGAATAGGGTGACCTGTACTTGTCTCAAATTTCTGCATGATCATGATTTTTAACTTTTAAGCTAGTTATTAACATATAAAATATAGTATTTGCATTTTTCACTTCATTGTTCATTGAAAGAAAGTACTATAAATTCTCTAGCTGACTATGATTCTACATTCTTGCAGTCCACTCCTTGCGAAGCTCTATCCCTATGCCTCCTGCTCAGTTTAAACTGAGGGATGATCATATATCAGGAAGCTCATTAAAAGATAAAGCCTGGGTTACACAATCTTTTTCAAGGTTTCATCCATTTTTCACCTCAAGTATCAGTGTTACATGATGTATTCTTTTCTCTTACTAATTCCACAAAAAGTGTAAGCTTACTTTTTGCTTCATTGTTGAACATAAGATGTGCTTTTTTCTTAAATCATTTAGTAATTCCCTATTTTGCATGAGCCTCTTCGAAGGCAATGCTGCTGTGATCAGTGTCTTGCATAAGATTTGATCTCTAACAAAAGAAGAAATCAATGCCGTTACCATTTATCAATGTCAGGAATGAGATGACTTTTATTTGCTCCTGATTTTAATACCTTTTGCAACAATATAACAATAGAAATTTCAATATTTGTAGCTCCCCGATTATTTTTTTTCTCTGTCATCCTTCCAAAGCAAGGGAAGTGATGCAAAGCCCGGATGAAGATATTTCACTCAGTGGTTCTGGCAAGTAGTTTGAGTCATCTCAATGTGAAGGTGTAAAGAACACAATTAAAATACGAAAAAAAGAGAGTTAGGCGGCATGACACTATGATCTATATAAAAGTTGAATGATGATATTATGTAAATTTTCTTGGATTCATGAGGTATTCCTTGGGATACTTAGTTAGTTGTTCCTAATAGTTATGTTGAAATACTTTATATACTCTATATTCCATGAAGGGACGCGTATTGGTGTTGTGTCATTGTGATTTTGATAGTAAAAAGCATTCTTTTATCCTTTTTCTTTTGTTTTAGTTCTGTGTGATATATATCAGAGTTAAACTCTTAGAAGAATCATATTTAGAGTTATGAATATTTTTTTTTGTACCTCCAAAGTAATAATAATATTTTTTTTTTCTCCTATCATTTTCTTCTTACCTTGGCTATTCCTTTAATGGAGGAAATATCACTGTAATCTTAGCTATACAATTATGATTCTTCATGTTTGCAGAATTTATAGTTAGATTTTTTATAATTTGTTAATACAATAATTCATTACAGTTGACTGTATATCATTTGATTACATGAAAAAGTTCAAGGCTGTTGCATCTCGAAAGGTATTGTCTTTTATGAAATCATAGAGTGAGTTTTATTAAAATTGTTTTCAAAATAAATAAACAAGATAAACATTTAATATAGGCTGTCACTAATTTGTTAGTTTAAAAGTTGAAAGAATTTTTGCATTTGTTTGTTTTGATGGAAAATAAAATTTTAGAGAAGATATTTTCTTAAGAAAATGCATTGATTTTTTTTGTTGTTTAAATAACGTAAGAAAAAAATATTTTTTCTTATTTAGTGTATAAAAATAAACTAGTTTGTTTTATTGAAAAATATCGTTATACATATAAATTTTATCTTTAAGATCAAGCTACATAATAATCGTTTTGTTATTAGAATATTTTCAAAATAGGTGTTAACAAATCTTTACTAGTAAAAAGCAAAAGTCAAGTGTATTTTGCACTAAAAGTGAGAGAAGAATATTCAAATCGTTCTTTTTATCTTCAAATTAACTTTGGCCACTGTTAACTATATTTGTCAATTTTCCTAATTACTGAAATATTTTCTCAATATAATTTTTAATATAACTATTAAATTATTAACATTTATTGAAATGGAAGAATGGAGAGTGAGGGACAAAGGGAAAGAAAGAGAGGGAGTTGAGGGCACGAAGGAAAGAGAGGAAAGAAAGAAAAATGTAAGAGAAAGAGAGAGAAGAAAATGGGAGATACAAATAGAGTAGTGAGAGAGGAGAGAGAAATAAGGAAAGTAAAGAAAGGGAGAATACAATTATGTGATATAATATGATTTAAGAAAATAATTCTTTTAATTAAAAAGGGGAAATCACTTTCTCCTAAATACACTATCATTTTTTGTTATCAAAATCTATATTTTGTTGACTAACTTTCTTATTGATTCTTAACATTGGAAAGTTAAGAAAACAATTTATAAAAAAATATTTTCCTCTTAAATAAACAAATCCTAATTGAGGCAAATATTTTCTTCTGTCCCTCCAAAATAATAATAATATTTTTATTTTTTTCCTCCTATCATTTTCTGCTTATGTCAATTCTCAAAAAATATGTTTAGTCATTCAGAGCTCATTAACACTTAATCTAGGGGCCTAAAGGAGTGTATTGGCTTAAAGCCTCCCTTACACACTCTAATATATGTAATGAGACATATATCAATAAAATGAAGTTATCCCTCTCCTTATTCAATTGCCTCTTTTTGCTCGTTGCACATTAAAGACTACTTTTGTGGGGTGTTCTTGAGGCTAGATTGTTCAATTATTTTGATTTACTTGTTTATGCTGCCTTCAGGCATGTTATGCATATGTCACAATGCTCTGTATATATATCTAAGTATGGCTTGAGTTATCGGAAAGCTAGCGTGTTAGCCAAGAGTGGTGATATACGTCGCATTGGTTCAACTAGAAAGCTACCAGTTTGTGATGTTTGGTATTAAAGCCCAGTTGCTAGAGAGCAGATCAAGTGGTCACATGAACTTGACTTCATACCAAGTGTTAATCTTGCTAAGCATCCAAGTTCTTGCTAAGCACTTAGAGGAGTGGGTAAGGAGAACATGTAGGCAAGAAGACATGGTAGGCAGGGTGAATTGGCTTCAGAGCTGGGTGGTGGGAGGTGTTCTTATCATGTCAAGGTGGACAATTGGATTAGATTCGATTGTCTAAGGTTATAAGGGTTGTGAAAGGAGTGAACAATTCTAAAATTCATGAAGAGACACTGTCAAAGACTTGGCTAAAATGATAGCAAGAGATTGGAGTGGATTTTGGGGAAAAATGTGAGAATGTTGCAACTGAAGGAATGCTATTTGTCCATTAGGTGCAAGTGTGTGCAGAAGTCATTGGACTTGCTATGCAACAAGGGTGTTAGTTATGCACTTATTCATAGTAGGCATTCGAGGGAATGCCACCACAAAAAAAAAAGGGAATTTGGCAACCGAAATTAGCAACCAAAAAAAACGATCGCTATTTGCGATTGTATTGTAACTGCCTTGCGACTGAATGGCTAAAAAATTGAAAATTTTTTTTTTAGGTTTAGCGATCGAATATTTCTGTGATAAAAATTTTAGTCACTGTTCGGCCGTTATTTGGTGGCAAACAGTGAAATTTTTTTTCTTTTTTTGGAAAAAGTATTTGCGATCGAAAATTTCAGTGGCCATATTAGGTCGTGAACCATTAGCGACTGAATTTTTCGATCATAATTTGCTTTATTCCAACTTTCTCTTTTTCAACTCTTCTTTCTCGATCTGTCACTTTCTTCTTACAATTTAGGGCTCTCGCACCTGAAGTCGCTCTTTGACTCAGAGGCCGTTTGACTCTACCTTTTGTCACTGATCTTCTCCTCAGGTACTCTCTCCTTTTGTTCGATTCTAATCATTGTTACCAAGTTAAGTGTGGAATGACACTCATACATGATACATTGGTCTCGACTCATTCCAAGTTTGTGTTCTTTTTCTAATCAATAATCATGTTATTTTAATTTTGGGATTTTATTTTTTATTTTTCATTTCAATTATCTATTATTCTCTATCTTATG
>JANHAO010018558.1:0-13549 GCA_026873985.1 Saraca asoca
CAGAAACTGCTCAAAAATGGCCAATTATGCAAAATTTCTAAAATGATGCCAATTGACTCCACACTATAAAAACATCTTAACACAGCTGGAAACATGTCATTTTGGTCCTTAAAATGCTAAGTATGAGAATAAATAGATGTGTCAAATATTGTGTTATCACTCACTTGCACGGGTTTGGAAGCCACAACAGTTGCAATTCATGCCATTTTGCAGTGGATATCTGAAGTGGAACTCACAACTTCTGCTACTAATTTATTGATCCAACTTAAAAATGGTCAACTTCTGACTTGGTTCAAAACTGGTAAGGGGCTTAGTTGATATCATATTCTGCTTCAGGACTTTCACCTCTTCATTAAAACTCTGCATTCCTTCCATCTCCATCAAGTGAAGAATCATCAGATTACAGGATGAAAAAAAATTTTATCGGCTCTCTACTACTGGTTTAACGTAAAATGTAGGTTGAGGTTTAGCTTCTTTCATCTAGTTTTCCTTTTCTGTTTCCCCTAAAAAAAATTATCAAAAACTCATGATGATATGTGGAACAAGAAAATAGAGATTTCATCTTCGGCTAAATTTTGGCACAATTCAAACATGAAACCATAATTCTTTGAGCTGTCAAAAAATTTAATTTTAGCAAAATTAATAAGGTCTTCAAATCAACATCTCATGTATTTTTTTACCTTATCTGACAGTTACTTGATTACATCAACGGTTAACTGATTGCATTAGAGGTTAATTAATAGTTAATTTTACTAGTTAATAGCATTAACTATTTATACAAAAAAGTTTAGTAAAATCAATTATTTACTATTAGCTGTTTAGATGTAAAATGACATAAGATATGGATATATCTTATTATTTATTTGAGTATTCTTTTATTTTAATAATATTTTGGATTTTAAAATATTATTTATGAGACTTTTCTTCTAAAAAAATCATTGTAATTTATTAGTTATTAGATTTTTCTTTAACAAACAAATAATTAAATTTATTATATTTATTAGTTTTTTTAAAATAAATAATTATAAGTTATTATTTATTAAATTTTTTAAAAAATAATGAATTATAATCTATTATTTATTAAATTTTCTTTTAAGAAACAAATAGGTATAATTTATTAAAAAAATTTATAAAAAATAGATAATTTCATATATAAATAAGATTATTATTATTGTTCATGTTATATTTCTTATAAGTTGTTAGTGGGAGAAAATAGAAGAATGATCAAATAATATATTTAATGCATATGAATAAATTAGAAAAAGATTTATCATAAAATATATTTCATGCATATTTTTTATAAGGTTTTTTTGTGTATTGAGGTCAATGGTGTCAAAAATTAAATTGATGAGGGGTAGTGGTGTCTTTTTACACCCTAAATATCAAATAATTAATTGAAAAAACTAGATTCCTTAACTTTTTAAAATTAGTTTTTTAAGAATCAAAAAGTTAAATCAAACAGTCATTTATCAAATATTCAAAATAGCTGATTGACTAATTCAAACACTTATCACTGGTCAGATCAGCTAAAAGATAAATAAAAAAAATTACTTACCAATCAGCTCATTCACATATAAATGGTGCTTATATGTGGGAAAATTTTAACTATTTTGGTCACTCATAAAATTTTTTTCACCTTACTATACGTCGGATGTTTAATTGACAATTGAATTTACATAAATTTTATCATAAAATTAATAAATAGATAATAAAATTCACAATTAATCATCTTTTTAAGAGACATACTAGCATGTTTATGGTGAGATATGGGGGGCTTTTGGAAAGCATGTTGATGACTTTTAAAAGGAATAAACTGATCTTTTTGCATGCAACAATGACATAATTAAATAGCAATAAAATCTGACCTCAGAAAAAGAAAAAAAAAAAAGATGCCTTACATAGTTACGTGATTTTTGCCAACCAACTCACAATAAAGTAAATTCACTTCTGAATTTCTATTTGTGAGTTGATTAAAAAGAAAGAATTATATATTGCACAACTTATTTATACCTTCAAAGTATATTTATTATCTTTTATTGTTACATAAACTTTTGTGTGTTTTTTTTTTAAAGAATTTCCTTCTAAATTAGTAGATATAAGCATGTTATTTATGTGGATCTTTATGATCATTTTACAATTTTCACTGAATTGAACTCATAATTGAGAGAATTAAATACTCTTATTATAACTAAGTCAATTTATTGATAATTTGTTTATTTTTTATTTTTTATGTGCAGTACAAAGGGATTAAAATCTATTAAAAAATATGAATATTCATGAGAATTTGATTACCTCACATATGGTTTGTTTAAAGTCATAATTAAAAGATGTGAAAGGAATAGGTCTCCATCCATGGCCATGTGCTAGCAGATTCTTTTGGTGCTGTCACAGTTATAAAATCTGAAGCAGCTGTTTCATGGGGTCCCTTCGCTGAATGCAACCATTAAGAAAGAAGACTACACTGTCGGATTGTTGTTTCTTCAACAAGAATCCATCGTTATGGTATTAATAAAGACAATCAAGACTTTAAGGGCTTTGTAAATTTATCTGCATTTATTTGTATGTCATCAGCTTATGGGGCTTGTATTTTTTATTTATTTTTTCCTTGCAATGTTACTGTTAAAAAGTGCTGGTCATGGTTGTAAATGACACAGTAACAAATGTTATTATTTTTGAATTTTTTTTTAAAATATTATAAATTTGAATTCAAAATATAATGTGTGTTAAATAATTTGATTAGAATTGTCAATTTATCATAATAGAAGTTGTTATAGGTGATTTCCGAGTAGTGCAAAATGAGTTAGCCAAAGGCCTAATAAGAGATCGACTCGATTAAAGAGAAGTTCGGAGCCGGGATTGCATGATAAGGGCACCAAATAGCCGGTCGCATACCTAGGGACCTGGACGAGGTCGAAGCAACAACCTCCAACTTGCTAAGCAACAGGCCTCGATTTACTAAGATGAAGCAAACCTTCGCTCATCTTCCTAAAGGCATGTGCTGGCTAAGCCAAAAGTGAGACCATCTCGCAAAGCGCATATATCACATAGTGCGATCCCAAGTCATTAGAACTGCTTATCCCCAAAGCTTGGGTACTGAACACCCAAGTCCAATTAATGGCCAGAGGCCCATTCTCCTAGCTGACAGATCAGCTCCAAGAACTTACACATCAGCCACCTGCAAGCTGATAGAGAGCTTCCTAGCATTAATTGCCCACAGGAGCTGATATGATAGATTTACAAACTGTAAAATTACTCTTGTAACCTCCTCTATCTCTATAAATAAGGGAGAAGACCATTGCAACAGATAAAGTAAGATATATATAGAAACTCTGCCAAAAAAGTAGTGAGAGAACACTGTAACTTTGTCACAACAAACAGAGAAACCACTGTTTTCAGTAAATAAAACCACCATGGACATAGGGGTCAAACTGACTTTAGCTGAATCACGTTAAAAGTTTCGGTGTACATTGTTCTTTCTCCTTTTCTCTCCATTTTCTTGCTTTCACTTACATCTCCCTATTTGCAGTTTGGGGGCTACAAGAACCGTTCTTATTAACTGAAGTTTAGGTCCACTGAACCAGATTTCATCTTCAACATTTTGGCAGTAAAGGAAGGGCTCCAACTACATCTTATCTTTCTGATTCGCTATTAAGCTACAATGATAAGAGAAAGAACCAAAAAGAGCATTGGTGTCACTGCCGCCTAACTAGATGGTCCTATAGAACAGCAGGGGTTAACGTTGAGGGGCTCTGTCCTCCCCGCTACGGGTGCCTCTATTGCCCTCGCAGCGGACACTATCACTGACATGGCACCAACAACTCCTTATCAGCCTATTGCTCTTAAGAATGGAAAAGTTCAAGCATGGTGTCAGTGTCAGGAGATGTTTGAAAACACCGTGAAAGAGTTGGCTAATGTCATTAGGGCGTTGGCTCATGCCCAAGCCTAGGGCATGCAAAGGGAAATTGAGGCCGTAGTGCCCGAAGGAGGGTTCCAGTAGCTAGGAGTGCAACAGAAGAAATCCCACTAAAGGGATTGCCGACAAGCTGGGCTTCTTCATTCACACGATTTGCGATTGGAGTCGAAGGCCTATCGAGCTTGCAAGAGCAATGATCGAAGCTACCAGCGACATGAGAAGTTACGACAATAGGAAAGTTCGAGTCGGGTCGCACATAAGGTCTCAAGTCATGATTGCTATTCCTGCAATTGGGAGAATTCAAAGGGCAGTCAATCTTTTGGCCGTCGGTTTGAAACTCACAACCCTATGGTCGAGAAGCTGCTTCAGAAGGTGCAATGGCTTAAAAAGCAGCCTGCGGCTTGGGACCAAGAAGACTATTATAAGGAAAGGACTCCATTCACTAAGGAGATCCAAAGGGAACCTCTTCCCTGTAGATTTAAGATCCCCAACATCCTATTGTACAATGGGGACAGCGACCCATATGACCACCTGGATATGTTCAATGTCCAGATGGACCTGCAAACAACCAGTCTAATGGTCAAATGCCACACTTTCCCAGCAACCCTTGGGGAAATACCATGGATATGGCTCAGAAATCTACTAACTCGCATCATTCGCAACTGGGAAGAATGTCAGACTAAATTTCTCAGCCAATACAAGGCATTGAGAAGCCAATTCGCACTTGTTTGCCACCTCGCTATGATCTTCCAACAAAGAAATGAGTCACTAAAAGATTACATTACTAGATTCAAACATAAAGTCAACAATGTAGATAATCCTTCAGACGAAAGTATCCTCACGGCTAGCTTAACTGGACTCCTCAAAGATGGGAAACTATATAAGGACATATATAAGTCATCGATGAGGGACCTAGCTGAGTTTTGCAAGCGAGCCACCAAGGAAATTAGGTGGGATGAGGCCTTCAGTCTAAAGAAGTTTAATCAGTAAAATGGGAACAACACCTATAGTGAGGACATAAGTAGTAATGGTGAGAACGAGCATGGGAACCAGGGTGATGACTCTAGTAATCAAGCCGCAATGAGGGTCAGGACTGAACGACCTTAACATCAAGGTCACTACGAAACTTATAGCATCCTTTCAGACACTCAAGACAAGATTTTTGTAGCTAAAAGATAGAGAGAACTTCGGGAAGCCTCTGCCTCTTACAACTCCTAATAGGTAAGGTAACAGAAGTAGGTTCTGTGCCTACCATAACAGAATCGGATACAATACTTTGGAGTGCTAGACACTAAAGGATGCCATAAAGGACCTCATCAAGAGAGGTCATTTATAAGAGTATGTGGTAAAGCCCACACGACAATGGCTTTAGTATCCTGAGCGAGATTCTGACTATGTACAAATGTTCATAATAAGGACCATTTTTTGATTCTGTAAAATCATTTAGAAATAAATGAGAACATTCTAAATTTCTATACTAACACTTGTGTGAAATTTCAGTGAATTACCATGCAGAGAGGCAAGTTGTTCTCAAAACTGATTAAGCCCAGGTGCACATGACGTGACCTGATAATAAGATTACCACCCGACTACAAGATAACCACCCGGTAACAAGATTACCACCCAGTTACAAGATAATCACCCGGCTACAAGATGGCCACCTAGTAACAAGATTATCACCTGGTTACAAGATAACCACTCGGCTACAAGATAGTCACCTGGTAACAAGATTACCACCCGATTACAAGATAACCACCAGGCTACGAGGCAATCATTTGAGTGCAAGATCGCCAACCTCTCTATGAGAAGAAAATCGCCATCTTAAGCGTATATATGACCAAATTCTGAATGTTATGTCTATTCTAGTTGCCGACTTCCAAGTTGAGGCCTCCGAGTTTCATTTCGACATGGCTATCGGCTTTCCAGCTAAAAAACACAGCTCTCATGTGACCTATTATTTACAACTCTCATGCAACCTACTATTCATAGCTCTCATGTGACCTATTGTTCACAGTTCTTATGTGACTTACTGCTCGTAACTCTTACGTAACTTCATAACAATTGAAATGCCCCCATGTGACTGATTAGTCATCCAACACGGTACATATCATTCAATACAATTTACTAGTGCATATCTATTTATACGAGTCTTTTCTTTATCATTATTGCCTAAGGTTAATTGACTTATTGATCATTCATTTTACCTAATGATTATCAAGTTGTGGGTTGCAGGAATTTACCTATGATAGTCAACATGATATTTTTGGTAGAAGATCCGAGGTGATGTACCTAGGAAAACAAAGGAAAAATAAAAATTTCATTTTAGTGTTTCCCTTGACAAAAGGGAAATACAATCCAAGATTAGATATAAAGTTCAAAAAATAAAGTATAAAATTACAAAGTCAGATCCTAGGGAGCTTGATCTCGAGAGGCTGAGCTCTTTTGGGAGGAAGGATCGACGTGTGAGGCGAGCTGGTCATCTCTCGTCTGACTGGCAGGAAGCTCCATGATCTGTGGGTTGTTTTCTCCTTAAGGCACACCTTCCATAGGAGGAGCCTTGCTTGCAGACCTTGCACCCTTATGGGAGGATCTGGACTTAGCAGCTTTCTTCTTTTTAAAGCTCTCAACTGCTTCAGAGGCCTCCGGTCTGAAAAATGAGAAGTCCATATTTGGATGCAGCTCCCATAGAGTAAAAAGGAAAGAGGATGAGGTCTTGGACTTCACCTTTTCTATTGCCTTCACCACCAGCTCGACGATCTCAGCTTTAACCCGAGTGACCTTTTCTTCCTTCTAAGCAATCTCCCTACTCGTTGCTTCCAGCTCCATCCGATGACCTCAGCCCGCTACGATCTGGCTTCAAATTTTTGTGTCACTAAATCAAAACCCTAGAGTGCTGCATCCCGATCACTCCTCATTTTGAATAGTTCCTCGATTGCTTTGCTAAGCTCGGCTTCAACAACCTTATGATTCACCATTTCGTGAGCTTGGGCCTCTTCAACGCCTTTCACCTTATCCTCTAGCTCCTACATTTTGGCATTTGCAGTAGCCAGATCGACCTTGAGCTTGGAATTTTTCTCGTCCCAGGCCATGAGTGATTCTCTCATTTTTATGACTTCCAGCATACTTTGAAATGTTGAAATGGTTCAAGTCACACCTTGAGCAAGCAAAAAAGATCAGAGCGAAAGGAGATCACTCACCAAAAGTCTGTGACGAGCAATGAAGTTTATCAGCCCCTCACTTGATATTGCCCTTACCTCCAACACTCAAGGACTAGTGTAGGGCGCCATGACCTTGTCAACATTCCTCTGCAAAAAATTGAAATGCTTCTGAGTCCATCGGTCAAGGCTCAGTGTGTGGTCTTCAGTTATGGCTCTGTGAGCTGCCCGTTCTAAGGAGGGCGTGACTCCTTCCCCTTATCTACTTTTTGTCTTTTGGCTGAGGGCACGTCTTCTATTGCCTCGATCACCTTAGGCTACAAGGTAAAGGCCGGCTCTTATGAGGTGACACTATTGGAACAAGAGGAGAAGAATTTGTAGCAGTAGGGGTTTTGGTTACTTTAGGTCCTAGTAGGGTCTCAGTGACCTCAAGATCCTCAGACTTATCAAATGATGGACTTTAAAGAAGGAGCCTCACCATGTTCTCGCAATGTTCAAGATTTGCTGGGCCAATTTCTTTGATCTGGTGAGCTCCAATGTAACTAGTGAGCTTGATGTTTAATGATGGGATAAGACCATAAGAACAGAGGTCGTTTTCATTGAATTTAAGGTCATTTCTCAAGTCGTCTACAGCAGCAAGCTGCCTCAAAATCTCAACTTCTTCAGTTATGAGTGTTGGCTTTTCTTTGCCAGCCTCATCTGGAAAAATAAGTTAATGTCAAAAACAGTGACAAGAATTCATATTAGTTCACACGATCATGGCTCGCTTACCAGGTGTTAAAACAAAATCAAAGTTATGAAGAAAATGTAAAGATAGGCACGAGACATAGAACCATTGGGTCTTGTAATGCCCAATGTTTGATTTGCCCTTGGCATCTCCCCATAGCAAAATCCTCTTAAAATCAGAATTTCGAGTTAAAAGGCATTAGAATCCATCCAAGTAACCCCTATTCCTAATGCTAAAAAGATGACACAAAACCTTCACGGATGGTGGGGGAAATTATTTCTCAAGTACAAAAGTGCGAGCAAAATAAACTGGGTGTAGGAGTTTGGGGTCAGCTGAAATGGGCTAAGTTTTAATTTGTTTAGCAAGTCAACAATAAATGGGTGCATTGGAAACCTAAACCCAGCCATGAGATGCTAGGCATTAATGGCAACAAACTTATGGGGAGGATGAGTCGCGTGGTCGCTAAGGGAAGGAGCCATGAGATGGCAACCCTTTGGGAAGCGATAATCTTTGATTATATTCTGAAGTTTGTCTAAACCTACAGTCGAAAGATAAGGACTAAATGGCGAGCAATCTGAAGAATTTGTAATATCCTATTGCCCCTTGCTAAGACCAGGTCGCAAAATAGGCCGCTTAGCGACCTTACCACTCCTAGAAGCCAATCTAATAACTAAGGTGTGTGCCAGCTCTTTGCTGCGAGCTGGAGAGTCAGGCTCATCATCACTTCCTACTCAATGGCCTCGGCATCTATGTGCTGCCATCTACACAAAGCAAAGAAAAAGGAGAAAGGATGATCAAGTCGTTGAAGGTGGACCGTTCCTAAAATGACTATCCTAACTAAAGTTTTCCTACATAGCAAATCACACATGCCACCATTTTAGACTCAGACTGCCAAACTCAGAATGGGCTTAAGCAACAAAGCCTATCAAACTACCAAACCCTAGGGAAATGGAAAGCTATATCTAATATCCCACAAGCCTTAAAACTAGCCAGAAAGTCCCTAGCGACTAATAACCCGTCATCACCAGACCTGGTAGTGCAATTCCAAAAATTCATAAAACAGAACATTTTAGAGGCAAAAATCTAAAGAAAACTCACCTTGCTGGAGAACGAATCAAATCCTAAAATGGATTCTGGGAAGAGTGGTTAATTTATAGCAATCATGAAGGATGAATTGATGAAACCAAGGAACAAAATTGGGGACTGATCAAAAGCTTCTGATGCAAAACAACGGTTTTCAAAAATGAAAGGGAAAAGAAACGGCCCCTCAGCTAATATATGTATAGCCCAAATAGCCCAATTGTTCGATTTAAAGACTAATCATCTACCCATGATCCAACGGTCTAGAAAGCAACCGATTTCAGTTGCTCACAGTCATGGCAGTCCTGGGAAAGCACACACATTTAATGCAGTAATGATAACCTGGGCGAGTGAAATGACGAGAAAAGAAAGTCCAAATAACAACATGGCTCTTATGATCTCTGGCCTCACCTAGCGAATTTCAACTCTCAGCTCACAAAGCGAATTAAGAGTTGGGGGTTTATATTATAGGTGATTTTAGGCATTGCAAAATGGGCTAGCCAAAGGCCCAACAAGAGATAAGCTCAATTAAAGAGAAGCCCGAAGTCGGGATTGCATGATAAGGGCACCAAATAGCTTGTCACATACCTAGGGACCTGGATGAAGTCGAAGCAACGACCTCCAGCTCGCTAAGTAGCGAGCCCCGATTTACTAGGACAAAGCAAACCTTCGCTCATCTTCCTGAAGGCATGTGTTGGCTAAGTCGGAAGTGAGACCATCTCATGAAACGCGTAAATCGCACAGTACGATTCCAAGCCATTAGAACTACTTATCCCCAAAGCTTGAGTACTGAATGCCCAAGTCCAATCAATGGCCAAAGGCCTATTCTCCCAACTGACAGATTAACTCTAGGAACTTACACATCAGCCACCTGTAAGTCGACAGAGAGCTGCCTAGCATTAATTGCCCACAGTGGCTGATATGATATATTTACAAATTATAAAATTACTCTTATAATCTCTTCTATCTCTATAAATAAGGAAGGAGATCATTGTAACAGATATAGTAAGATATATGCAGAAATTCTGCCAAAAAAGTAGTGAGAGAACACTGTAACTCTGTCACAACAAATAGAGAAGCCACTGTTTTCAGTAAATAAAACCACCATGGATATAAGGGCCAAACTAGCTTTAGCTGAACTATGTTAAAAACTCTAGTATACATTGTTCTTTCTCCTTTTCTCTCCATTTTCTTACTCTCACTCACATCTCCCTATTTGCAGTTTGGGGGCTACAAGAACCATTCTTGTTGATTGAAGTTTGAATCCACTAAACTAGATTTTACCATCAACAGAAGTTAAAGACAATATTTATATTTGTCATGTCCTTTATATGAAAATCGGACAACTAGTGTTTATTTTCTTGATTGTACTGATGAGAATTTGACTCCACGAAAAATGGAACAAAAGGTGGCGAAATTAGCCTCTTTGTTGCATGTACCAATTGAAGGATTTTAAACTAAAAAAAATGAATTAAAGAATAAATACTTTTTTAAAAATAAGAAGATTTTTTTTCCAAATAGTTGATATTTTGATAGATGATTGAAAGGACATTCTTTTGTTCTGAAATTTGACTAAAATATTTATTATTTAAAGTGGTTCTCCTTTGTGCATTCATTGAAAGCACTAATTGTTTCTAAATTTATCAAATAGACTGATTAATATGTAAAAATTGTGGACTATCCAAATTATAGTTCGAATCTTAAAACTCATGGTCTATGAAATTTTTCTTTTTTTAAAATATTTTTAAAAATATTTTAAAAACAATTTAAACTTAAAATAATAATTTTAAATTCTAAATTATATATTTATAACATTCTCGATGCTAAAAATACTATAAATATTATAAAAAAAACTTAAAAATATTCTAAGAAAATTTCATAATATAAAAAAGTGTACGTAAATTGTTTATCATATAATCTTTAATAAAAAGACACATTTTACTTGTTTTATCAATTCCTCAAAGAAAATAAAGAAGACATAGAAACTTCTTAAATACATGTTCCAATATAAATTTAAGAAGGTGAAAATGTTATTCGCAAACTACTGGATCAGTTTGCACAAATTAGGAAGCTAAGAGATTGGACTGATTCAAATTCATATTTTAGTCAACTCTAATTTTACAGGTCATAGTTTGTATTTTTTTATTGTCTCGTGGACCCATCCGTGGACCATTAAATCCAGTGTACATGGATTACAGAACTAACTGATTAAGGGTGCGTTGGGGAGAGCTTATCTACAGCTTATATTTGAGCTTATCTTATAATATAAGCATTTTAGATAAAAAAATTTAGGTATTTATTTAAACTTATAAAAATAATTTATGACCCTTCAATAAGTCTATTTGAGCTTATTTCAATAAGTTTCCTGGAGAAGCTTATCAAAAAGAGCTTATTAAAACTTATAGACATAAGTGCTTAATTAAGCTGTTTTTCCAAACGGATCCTAAATTCATTTAGATGTGCATTTTAGTGAATCTTAATTTTATAAGTCTTAGTCTGTATTTTTTTCTTGACACATGAATCCAAATTTATTTCAACAACTCTAAGTTTATTACTCATCTTGTTATTAAAATAAAATAAAAATATCATTTATTTTCATTTATTCAATTTTGATCACTCGAATAAAATTGAAGTGATTAGTTGATCTTACCATGACTTATGGTCAATATTTAGTTGAACATTTTTTTACAGGGAGATAAGTGAAATTCAATTTTGTTAATCTTTCATTTTTTTTCTCTTACCTTTTTTTTTCACATTCTTCTATTAAAAATTTAGATTTCATTGCCAATCCAGCATATTATTAAGAGTACTGATATTCTGATATTTAATTTTGGATATAGATATATGTAGATATATTAAAGAAGATTATAAGGTGTTTGCAGCCAAGTGACTACTTCACACTCCAAGCAATTGGTTTTCAACATCGGAAACTTCTTCCTCGGAGATCATGAATTTCAAGGTGAATGAAAGCGGTCATGTATTGCCGAATTTGAAAAGGTCAAAAGGATCTAGAACTTAATTTTTCTTGGCTATCAGACAAAAGCAGTTACGCTGGTGAAATTCGAATTTACCAGTTTGACCCGCCTATTCATTACCCTTGCTTCTCTTACGTTCTAGAGTATTTTGATTAACATGAAAAATAAATTCTTGTAAAAAATTAAATTATTTAGAAAATAATTTTTTTATGAATTTTTTAAAAAATATTTAAAATTATTTGATTGATAATAATAATTAAAAGTTCCTACAAAAAATTCTTCTTATATAATAAGTAAATTATTATATTTTGCAAAAAGTAGAATATCTTGAAAAATTTTACTTTTTTTATTTTACTAATTAGTGATTAACTAAATAATATTTTCTTCTGTCATTTTCCAGAAAATTATACCTGATGCTTAAACTTTTGTCAATCAAATAATTTTTTAATATAATTATACTCATATCAACTTTATTTTTTAGAAATATGTATTAACATCTATTTTTATATGCACTTAATTTTTTCTATTTTAAATATATATTTCTAAAATTAGAAAAGAAATATGAGTATAAATAAGTTAAATAAAAAAAAAGTGTAATTTGTCCAAGTAACTAATCTCAATTCAAGATACCTCCTAAGCAAGTAAAGCTTGCTTCTTCGGTTGTGAAAATTTGATCAGCCAACGAGTCACCTCCTGATTGTCGTTCCAAAGGGTACAACAAGAATTGAACAAGTCAATGTGTAACTTATTACTTATGTTAAGATGCGCTTGGATTGTATTCAAATTATGCAACATTAGTCGCAAACTTACAATGTTGTCCTAAATGGATTGTCGTATGAGATGTCATGAAATGTGTATTACAATTTATAATAAAAACTTAATTGTTTTAATTTTAATAAATGAGAATGGAAATTTTGTTGAAGAAATTGTCAGAAAAATATTTAATAATCTCAAAATTACATATCAAATATGCAATTAAACCTTGAAGAAATATAAGTGACATACCAAAATATTCAATGAGTCTCAATTATAGGACAAAAACAATTCAAAAGAAAAGACTGCTACTAACCATTAATAAAGTGATGTAAATATGCTCCACACATTTGACAGAATGAGTATCTTTCATTTTTTATAAACATGGATAGTAAAAAATTGCCCCCTGAAATTGAACGAGTAATTTATTATATTTTTTTCAATTTTGACATCCAAAGAAATTAGTAACGGCAAAAAGCATTATGGGTGTGGAAGACATGTAGGACTTCTGCCCCAAAAGCAATAAAAAGGTTATTTAGGAATAAACAAACAAAAACACACTACTTAAAATTTTCAGTGATAGAATAACATCTAATTTTACCTTTTTGAATCATTCCTCTTTAATTATTAGAATTCAAACTTAAATATTATATATGTTAAATTATTTATTTAAATTTTAAAAATATACAAATTATATCATTAACTTAGAAAAATCTATAAATTACCTTTATAAAGTTTGGACATAAATAAGAGCATTATATCTACTAATTTTAACTATAGACTAACATATATTTTACATATAATTTGTTAAATATCTTATTTCATTGATATAAAGGATAAATCTCACTTTAAACTTATAACTTTTTTTATTAAGATATGAATTTTATAATTTAAGTTAAACAATATTTGAAATGAATAAATATTAATTGTGCATTTTATGCTTTAT